>WTSP01005488.1:0-10172 GCA_025331215.1 Actenoides lindsayi | reverse complement strand
CCCCCCCGCCCCCCCCCCCCCCCCCCCAAAAAAAAACCCAAACCAAAAACAACGACTCAAAAATCCAAACCCCTGGTTTTATTTCATTTTTACATCCTATTAAATTTGGGTCAGTAAAGCCTTTATGCCACTATTGATCTATATCTGTTTACTCACATTGAAAAGAAGAAGTGATTTATGATGGATTAAAATTATTTTAAACACTACAGTATAAAGATATACAAGATTTAAACTGCATGAATGAACTTGGTGTGTCACTGCTGTGCAAAGTGTGATTTATTGTATTTTTCCATTAGGTTACTACAAATATTACATGGGGCATTCAACCACAACCTATGCCTGTGCCAGTGTGGGTTATAATTCTGGCTGTCCTAGCAGGATTATTGCTCTTGGCTGTCCTAGTGTTTGTTATGTACAGGGTAAGTACTGTATTTGGGTGTTTTGTGTTGTTTTCTTTTCCGTACTAGTGTTGTATTACTTCAAATAATGTCAGGAGCTTGCAGAATTACCTTGGTCCCCTATTCATTTGAATCAGTTAAGTTTTTGGATAACTGTAAAACCTTTTCAGCTTTGTCGGGAAGAAGTTGAATAAAAAGATGTGTGTGCTGGATTACTCAGTTAAAATATTCATCTGATGTTGATTAGATTTGGAGGTCGAAAATAAGGAAAAGGAGAATAGGAGGGGAAAAAAAAATCAAATAATGGATCAGTTAAGATCTGATCAAGAAGGAAAGTGGAAAGATTTGTGTATGTTTTGAAAGTCACAATGCCGTTCCTTTATCATTCTCTGAATCACAGATGGGCTTTTTCAAACGTGTGAGACCACCTCAGGAAGAACAAGAAAGAGAACAACTGCAACCACATGAGAACGGGGAAGGAACATCAGAAGCTTAAACAGAGTTTTATCTGTAAGACATTCTGAAATTTTTTAATGCCTACATCTTGGTTACGAATATTGGTTTCGCCCTGAAGGAAAAAACACTCATGACTGCAAAGCTGCTGGTCTCAGGAAGTACCGGCACGTACAAAATGAAAGCAATATATTTAAATGGTCCTTTTTGTATTGATTGTGTTCATACTTGTGACTAGCACATCTGCACTGATTTGTGTGTGAAAAATTTAAATAACGTGTAGTGCTATGATTTTGCTTATTGGGATGTAGGAGACATCATCATTTTTGATTCACGGACTGACTTCACGTCAATTGCTACACAGATTCTGCGGTCGCTCTTGAAGCCAACAGCTTCCATAGATACTTGCTGGATTACACATTTAGTTTCAGTTTGTTTTTGTTGGAGTACACTACACTTCATTTTCTAGCACAAAAAAAGAATGAACATAGCTTATTTTACAAAACTGAAGAATATGCTTTGACCCATTAACTCTGCTGATGATTTTCCTCCTGCTCAAAAACTATGAAGGACATCATCCAGTGGACTCATTGACATCTGATACCTATTCTGCATGCCTGTTCCCCTTCCTCCTCAGTCATCTGTCTTACGCTTTCCCTCTAGAGTTTACAACTATTATTCTTCAAGTCTTAGGTCTCTTACTGGAGGGATTGAGCCCACAAAAACAGGAGTGAGCACTAGAAAGCTGGGGATGGTGTACTTTCTATAGGACCTAGTGAAAAGATTCATGGCAAGATCCAAAGTCTCTGATGTGTATATCTACGGAGCAGGACCCAGGTGCTCCACAGAATTCTTGGCAGCATGGATCCATTCAGGTACTGCCAGGGACGAGATGTTGGACTGTGTCTACCAACAGATGAGAACTCATAGCCTTTATGTTCACAAGTCAAACCTCCACAGGGTTTGAAGTTACGTCTGTATTTTATTTGGGTTGAATTTCAGTTTTTGGCAAAACAATAGAGGGAATGCTTTGTGAATGGCTACCTGGGACACTGTATGGAAGCTGTTGTCCAACCGCAGAATGTGAGCATTAACATGTCCAAGTGCCGGATGGAGTAATATAGGGACTGTTTAAACTAGACTGTCTGCTAGCCAAATGTATCTAGATTACGTCAGTCCTTTAGCCACACTCAATCTGCCTTAACACCTCCCCTGAGAGACCAGTGAGCCTGCCCAGTGCAGCTGAGTATAGCTGGCAATGTGAATGGGTTTGAGAAGAGAATGTTGGTTTGGCTTGTTTCGTGTCATTCATTCATTGCCTCATTCATTGTACATTTCATTGCACAAAAGACATTTCACTGCACAGGAGGTTTCATTATGTTCAATACATTTCATTACCAGGAAAGACACTAATTATTTTCTTACATTGTTGCTTTAACATATCAAAAGTTCAGTGATTTAAAGCCATGGGTTTATGTCATTCTTAGCTTATTTCCCTCAGCACTGGTGTGGTAAAATGAAGCTACTTATGCTTAGGAGAGAGCACAGGAACACTGTCTATATGCATTTCAGTAGACCTGTAACTGCAAATTAGGAGGTTGGTTGGCTTGTAACCACACGGAGCTGTGCTGCACACATCTTGGGAGTGGACACACTTAAACTATTACAAAGGTGCCTTATGTGAGATTGATTTATTCTCTATTCCAAAAAGGGAATAAATTACATTATTATCTCCCTGTATGCAGCCACATAGAGAAAGCAAGAGTTGTACTGTAATTGTGCCAGTGAGATTTCTATGTAGACAAGCTTTTAAAAGGACAGAAACTCTGCTTTGGTTTGGTTTCGTATCTAGGGGTTTTTGTTCAAACCTGCATCTACCCCATAAATACTGCAGTGCCCAGTAAGCTCAGAATTATCTGAACTGAACAGTTTGATTCAACTCTCATTTCTTCATCCTTTCTGAGATTTAAAATTCACAAATGGCTTTTGTTGTTAAGTCCATTTTTACTCACTGAACCATTATGGCATTTGAGTCATTAAGAGAGACAGCACAAAGTTGGGGGGGAGCATGTGTATATCAGGCACAGGCTTGCGTATTTATCCACTTACATGTTTTTGTTTTAGGCAATTTCTTTAGATGTAATTAGTTTATATGAGAGGGTATAGGTCATAATTTTGTTTTCACTGAATTCTCAAGGTCTTCAGTAATATAGTAAAGAATCAGGAGTCAGGCTTTGATCCTGGGCTCAAAATGTGACTTTCATAAAACACAATTTGAATTCCTTACACAGGCTTCTAGTTCACACGCTTTGTGAACTGATTATCTATATGTAAGAAGATTGTTTTTACCCAGTCTTAATCTTAGTAGGTTAAGAGGTTTAAGAGACTGTCAGACAGATTATAGCTCTAATTCTTACATGTGTGCTTTCATTACATGTACACAGGGTTGACTTGAAATTTATTAGACTACGTGCATGTCTAGGCGTTATAAGGAGATGAAAATAAAATTAAAAACCAAGCATGCTCAAGATCTCTTCAGCTCACATGAAAGAGATACTGAAGCGTTGTTAATGTCAGTGCTAACTGCATCTTAATTTTACTGTGGCAACTGGAAACTCTCATTTTGCTGATTTTTCAGGATAAAAAGGTACATTTTATTGGTACAACTACTGTAGCTATGGAAAGTTTCTTCCATTTATTGAAGTTACATTACGTAAGACTTAAATTAAGTGATTTTTATTTTCTCATGTTCTACTGGAGATTAAAAGCAAATGGTTGCTTCTTCCATGTCCACTAATCTCCAGCTTGGTTAAAAAAAACCCCCAACACAGCAGTAGCGTATTGTAAGCATATGGAGTATACTGGTTACTTAGTGAACATAGATATAACACCCCAAATTCAGTGTGAAGCAACATTTGTGTTTCAGAAAGATTCTGAACAGGATGTTTTCCTGAATGGAGGTGCAGGAAACATTTGATAGCACATTCTAGATTCTGCAATAAGATTACAGACTATATATCTACTTGTGTCAGTATAAATGTCATACTGACCTACAGGCATTGACATATTCTTATAGCAAATATTGTGGAATGATGTTATAACTTTAAAAATAAACTCAAAAAAAAAGAATTTTGGAATTAATGCCTTTAAGTCAAAATTCATGTGCATAAGATGCACACTGGAAGCATTAAAAAAATACAAGTATGGTAACAGAGAATTAGTCCTCTTCTGAGAGTCATGTTTCAGAAGCATATTTTTTATTAATTTTAAAATCAACAGCTATGTAATTAAGACAATGAAAACATTTTAAGAGTTGTACCTTTTAGAATGAAATATGAATTTCTTTAAGTACTGCATTTTGAAATTATTGAAGCATCTCATGATTACTATTGCAAAGTGATTTATATTACAAAATGCGTATTATCTGTTACTATATTCCACAATATTTAGAAAATGTAAAGCAAGGAACCTCAATTGTAGGTTTACATTTCTTTAAAGCAACTACCAAACTGCAGAGATAGCTTTTGTTTAAGCATGACTGCAAAGTCAAATGTGAGATACACTGATAAACAAAGTTGAAATCTTTGAGGGAATATTCGCAGATACCAGTATCACGTGTATAATACTATTTGTTCCATTCTTCTGTTTTAAATTTTGATTTACACATTAATCTTCGATTCACATAATGCTTGTGGAAACATTAAGAAAGTTTATTATATGTGCTATTTCTTTATAAAGCATTTATTCCAGGCAAAGATTTATTATTTTTTTTAATATTTAGCTGTCTCTAAACTTGTGTCCATGCTTAGTCTTCACGGCAAAATCTCATGGGTAACTTGAAAATACTTCAGCTATAATTGGTATGTTCTTGGTGATTTGAAGGATTCATGTTGCACTTAGATTTTTGCAACGTTCAGGTTTGCTGTTGGTTACCCTGGCACAGGCCCTGCAGTAGTTTTTCCTACACCCTCACAAATAGTCACAGAGCAGCATTACTCTGGTGAAAACTTATTCAGTCTTTGGTCCAACCTAAGACTTATTCCACAGTCTCATGAAGTCACAGAAAACCTGTCATTCAGTGCAGCTGGCCTTCAACGTGATCTTTTGTGTTCAATGCTGTTAATGAGGGGGGGGAGGGAAGGGTATTTTATAAAATGAAAATGGAAGTCCAAAGGATAAAAGGTGGTGTCAGACCAGAGGAGCTTTACAGTAAAGAGATGATTTTTTTTCTTTGTTTGTCTGTTTCTGAGATGGGAAGAACTTGTTAGTTCTCTGTTGGCAGTAGACTCCTGTCACAAAGAAATCCTGCAGTTTGGATCATGATTATATGCTGAGCTCTAGTAACTCTCATTGATGTGAGTGGGATCTGAACTCCCTGGTACTGAATTTCTAGTTTCTAATTCCCTAGTGCAATACAACATGATCAGACCTATTTCACTGCCAAGTTGTCTATTTTTGTTTGCCTAAGAAGGGATGTTTGTTGAGTTGCAGTGGTCAGTATTTTTAAGGACATTAACAAAAGCAGTGTGTTAAATTGAGGTGATAAATGAATGGTATAGAAAGTTTTTGATCACCCACATTGGGTGAAACATGGTGTATATTCTAAAGCGTATCCATTACTAACTGTTGAGTTATTGAGAATTGGTACAATATTCTTCAAGTTCACTGTGGAAAGTATGACTAGAGACTATACAATAATGGGTTTGAGACTGTAGTGCTACTACTGTTTAATGTGATCATTGTGTTTAGTTTTTCAGTCTATTTTTTTCCAGTGTGTAGAATTTTTATATAACCCAGGAAATCTAACCTTTCATGCAATGACCTTCTCCAAATACGCTGCATTAAGGTTGAATAACTTGAACCTTGGCTTTTGCAAAATAAATAAAGTTTTAATGTAGCATTTGAATCTTCCAAAAACTTCTACAGGTTTAGATGACCCTTTCTAGTGCATGAAGGAAACCTGTATTTGCTATGATACAAATATGTTGAAAATGTAACGTTTTTATTTCTTCTTAATTCATTTTTTTGCCTTTTTTGTTCTTGCTCGTGCATTAAATCAGTAGAGCATTGTTTGCACAAGCAGAAAATTAACATACTAACAAGATTGCTGCATGTTGGGTTTCTTAGTCATGTAGTAATTACTTGTAACATAAATGAGAATATTTTCCGTAACCATGAACTTGTTTCAAAAGTCTTCGGTACATTTAAGGAGAGCAATATATATTTGAAGTAACCTTATTTTTATTAAATTATAAATCTTGGGGGGGAAAAGTGTGTATTGTGGCACAGCAATTTTGTACTGATATCAAATATATAGCTATTAAGCTATGGTTTTATTTTCAATGCATTCTTTTCATCCTAATTCAAATCTGATTGACTTTATTAGGTTGTATTTTTCTATGTATGTATACAATTTCAAAATATTATGATTGGATAAACTGAAAAATGTAAGTATTGATTCTGATATTTAGAATTTTGGAATAAAATACCTCTTAATTAACAGGAATTCTGGTGTGTTTTTTTTTAATCCTAGGCTTATTTTTAAAAATGCATTTAATTCACCTGAAAATATTTCATAGTGTATGCCTGAATACACAGTTATCTACTCAGCATGAGAAGGTCACATTTATACAACTTCTATATTCTCAGCTGAAGCAGCACATATTAACCTTGAGCCAAAAAAATTTATAATCACAAGGAAGAAAAAGGATATAGTCCCAAATTATATTCTGTCTCGATTTCCTACAAAATTTTTGTATACCAAAAAAAAAAGTATTTCAGATTTTATAGCTGCCCCATCACTGTAGAAAACAGTGAATTCCTATCCTTTGTTTAGGAAAATTCTCAGAGAGGTGGTGTTTTTTCTTCTATTATTAGATTAATTTTAACTTAGATGAGTATGACTGTTAATTGGAAAGAGTGTAATACCTTGTGAGTGCTGTGACAGCAAATATGTCACAATAAAGGCACACATGTTTATTTTATATTGCTAGAACACTAATTTAGAAATAAATATTGGTGCTTGTGAACTCTTCAGAAAAACTCTGAACTACTGAGTACCCTGGATTCCTAGTAGAGAATTTCTTAACCTGAAGAAAATAATAAAAAAGGGCATGAAAAGGATGGAAAAATTGTATTTGTTTTAATTAACTGCTTCCAGTGACCTCACAGGAGCTACGTGTGTAAGATTTTATTGTATGCTTTTATCATTAGTGAGATTGTAAATTAATAATACATTAATGCTTTATTACATATTAGTACATTTGTATATTTTTAAGTTGCCAGTTCAAGTAATTTTATGAACACAGTGAAAGACTGGAAAGACTTTTAAAAAAGTTTTTGAATGAACATCTCGTCAATATCTTGTCTCATACATGTAAAGAAATAGGCTTAGTGCTGTCAGCAGCCCATCTTCTCACGAGGTATTTCACAAGAAGTCTCTTTTACCACATCTTTCTCATAAACCTTCAAAAAAATTTGTTGCTGAATCATTACCCTTCTTGACATAGAGGACATGTTAAGACTAAGTTTACACAGAACACAAATGTACAACAGACCTTCCAAATGTGAGAAGCAAGATGAAATGACAGTAAAATACCATATTACTAGTGTGTACAGTTTCACATGCAGACCATGTCTGTTACTGTTTTTCAAAGAGTTTTACAGAATCTATGTTTCAATTTCTATGTCATTTGCTTACATGCTTTTCAGTCCCTGACAAAATATCAGATGCCTTTCTGTGGTTGATGATGATAGTTGTAATTTAAGTTCGAAGAATATATGAGCAATCTTTGGAGACTGCAGGAGTTAGTGCTGGATATAATTCCTACTCAGGTAGTTGAAATAAACTACTTATTATCAACTTTGATCTCTTCTTAAAGCAAATTTTGTTAAGAAAATATAATTGTGATTATGTTGGAGGGTTTTTTTGGTGTTTTTTTTTTTTTTTCTGAAATGGGTGTTTGGGTGTTATTGTGCACTTAATCCCTTCTCCGTAATTTATCTAAATGCATTACAAATAATTTCCACAGAGGTTATTCCTGTTTTGGAGCCATTTTCAATAAAACTTCTATCACACATTTCACAGATTTGTTTCAGAGCTTGAGAAATGAGTAACTGTTCTTATTCATATCATCAACATTAAAGTGTCGCATCTGCCAATCTCGTTCAGTTCTTCCTCCCCAAATAAACTTAATGTATCTTTCTAAAAGCCCCAGTCTACATGCATTTGGAAAGGAATGTATATGAGATTGATGCTCTCTCAATGCTGCATACTCAGTCACCAGAGAAATTCATTAAGAACGGAAGCAAGTTGCTCAGAGCATTACCTTAGTTTTTGTAGAACCCTTTTTTCCACCTGAGAAAATGCAACATTCTGGGGATTCCAAAATGGATTCAGGTCTTAACAGAGGCTGTGCAGGAGCAGCCTCTTTTTCTTTGTAGTGCCCAGGTAAAAGGTTGATAGAGGAAGCTGGGTGAGAGGATGTCAAATAGGCCAAGCAGGCACTAAGCAAATGGTTTCTAAACAAAAGAAAGAATGTCTCTCTGAGGTTGCATCAAATGAAATAAAGTTTTCAGGGCATGGTGGGGTTTTTTGTGCCGATGAAGAAAAGGGAGATGGACATAAACTACCCTAAAGGAAAGGACTGAAGAGTACCTGCTGAGGAGGGTGTGTGCACATTTCCTGCAGCAGCATTGCTCTGCAGGCAATGATCATTTGTAATGCATGAGCCGGTGAAGTCAGGCCATTCTTCAGCAGTCCCAAAAGGTGCCAAGAAACTATCAGCAACTGCAATAAAGCTAAATTGTATCTTCTACGCCTATCCAAAACCTCTCTGAAGTCATTTTTAATTACAATTAAGTACATTGTACTGTATAGAATGACTTAAATCGTAAGGAAAAATATATTAATTTCCTTTAGATTTTGAGACCTGTTGAAAACATGCATGGTAACCTGGCAGTTCCTTTCTTTCGGCATGGCAAAAATTTCTACTCCTCTGTAGTTTGTAACTATTCCTCTCCTTTTTCCCTTACATTGAAGAAATTTTCTGAGATCTTAAAACTACAGAATTTAGCCTAATATGTCATTATGGCTAAAATAAAGATTATTTTTCTTTTCGCCTATTTCTATTTTATTAGAAGGCAAACAAATTGATTCTATACTTTTCAAAGACATTTGTATTCAATACTCAAACATACACTGAAAATGTATCCTCCAGTTCTGAAAGCCCATAGTTACTGTGAATGAAAAGTTTGCCTCACTGAAATCATGACGTGGGCATGCTTGTCAACACTAGCATGAAATTGACTGTGAGGTGGTTCCAAGGGGTGTTTAGCTCTCAACGATGCAGATGGCTTCGTGCTGTGGGTGAGTTTCATTTGTCCAGGTGGGCTGCTGCCTTTGCTCAGATGTAGCAGTCTTATGTGCTGTGAAGAACTAAAGTAATTTTTCCATGATTCCACCCTAGATTGCGTCTACATATGTATCCCAACTTTACCTATGTTAATATGTATCCTTAATTCTAAAAAAATGTGTAGTCATAGAATCAGCTAGGTTGGAAGACCTTTAAGCTCGAGTCCAACCGTTAAACCAGCACTACCCCGTCCATCATTGAGCCATGTCCCTCAGCACCACATAGCCATGTCTCATCCCCTCCAGGGATGGGGACTCCACCAGTGCCCTGGGCAGCCTGAGCCGGGCCTTGACAACCTTTATGGGGAAAAAATATTTCCTAAATATTCAACCCAAACCTGCCCTGGTGCAACTTGAGGCTGTTTCTTTGTGTCCTTGGGCTTGTAACTTGAGAGACAAACCCCGTCTGGCTCCAAGCTCCTGTCACAGAGTTGTAGAGAGGGATAAGGTCTCCCCTAAGCCTCCTTTTCTCCATCAGAGCTTTGGGAGATATTATTAATGTCCTTATGATGATCGACACCACGACTGCCCCTTACCAGTGCCCGAGTGAAGGCGGTTTCCAAGCCGCCCCACGGCGATCCCAAGTGCCTGCCCTGTAGCAGGACGTGCTGCACGGGGTCTGCCAAAAGCGCTACAATACTCCACGCAACAACTGTGAGCACTGATTTGATGATGTCAAGTCGGAGGGCTGAAAGAAAGCGAACGCGGCGCGGTTTGATTTCCCCCACGACTCGGTTCTCGGCCCCCTGCTCTCCCCTCGCCGGCCGGCACAGTGACGTGCTAAGGGCCAGGCTTCTCCGGAGAGCGCTCAGCCCGACCTCCGCCGGCGGAGGGGCGGCGGGAGGCAGGTGAGCGAGGGCCCTGGCCCGCCCCGCCCCGTCACGTGCGGGGGGCGGAGCGGCTTCTCG
>WTSP01005487.1:0-15994 GCA_025331215.1 Actenoides lindsayi | reverse complement strand
CTCCCCCCGGGGCTCGCAGGGCCGTTTCTCACACCGCTCCCCTCAGCCCCGGCTGCCGGGCAGCGTTTTGCCCTTTCGTAGCCAGGCTTTCCCCGAGGCTCCCTCCGGCCCGCGGCCGAGGGGCTGAGCTGTGCCCTGCGGTGGGGCCGCTGGAGGCAGCTGGGACCAACTGTGTCCGGCACGGGGCAGCCCCGGGCCCTCCTCGCAGGGGCCACAATTGCAGCTCCCCTCTGCCGCTGTCGGCACCTGGAGCCCTGCACCTGCTGCAGTAAGTATGGAGCAGATTGTCTTTGTTTACTTTCTTTAAAAAAATACTTCAAAGTATATAAACAGTTTACCACTTCATGTTGCATACGAGTACCTATGGCTCTGGAATAGCTTTTTGAAATTGAAGAAGCTGACACATCTTTGGAGGACAGCTGTACTCGGTATCACTGCGTCACACCAGGTTACTGAAACTGTAACGGCTTTGCACATACAAAGCTAGAAGCACAGAGGTAACCTCATTCTGCACTATTCATCCTTGGTGCTATAAATGAAACAAATGTTGAAGATTAAAAGAAGTGGTTTTGGCCTTCATCTGTGGCACATTCCTGCCAGAGCTCGTGCTCAGGCCTGCAGGTGCAGTGCGATGTGTGCCACAAAGAGCTGTGGAAGGTATTATCAAACTGCCGGCAGTTCAAGCATAGTTTCTTGGTAATTATTAGAAAGACTTCAAGTCAAGTGCTTCCAGTAATTTTTATTCATGTACCTCAAAATGTATTATGAATTTTGATGCATTCATTTAAAAGCTAGATATAGTCATTAGCGTACAGGGATAGTAGAATTAATGGCTTATAAAGTGTAAAGTGTAAAAAAGCTATTTATTTGTAAGTCTTCTGAAACTACACTGCTGTTCTTAGAGAAACAGAGAAAAAACAGAGTGGGATTATTGACGAATTCAATTAAGAAAAAAAACAAAAAACAACAAACATTTCCTGTACAGAATACCAAATATGTTCTAGCTCTGTAGAATAAAAATTACTTTCAATAAATGTTTTTTTAAACAGCATAACATTTCATTCTTCCATTACAGAAAGTCCACACTCAGTAAACTTTAGAAAAATAATGTGAACTGTAATAGAAACAAATATGCTAGTGAAATTTTAATAAACAAAAAGTGCTGGAGGTGAAGATAAAAGGGTAGTATGTTTTTGATTATGACTAGTGACGCTTTTTTTTTAAAAAAAAAGGTTATATGTAGGCTATTACTTTATCAGTTCTTTAGTCTTACCTCACATATTTTAAATGTCACTGAAACCAATATAAAAACCTTGACTTAACTTCGTGGTTGAGGCTGAATGCTACAATTGCACACAGTATAAAAAAAAAAAATTAAAAAGCTTTATAATACACAGCTAGTGACTATTTGTTGTTTAAGATGGGTGTGCTGGGTTTGTGTCTGGTGGGGTTTTGGTAGTGGGGTGGGGGGCTACTGGCAAGGCTCCTGTAAGAAGCTTCGAGAAGCTTCCCTAGCTCTAAGTTGGATCCATCTCTGGCCAAGGCTGAGCCGATCAGCGCCTCAGTGATAACATGTTTAACAAGGGAAAATTGTTGGGCAAGTTTCTTTTGGTTTCGGGAGCTCTTTGTTGTTGGAGAGGAGTTAAACAGGAGAGAGACAACCATGGGGACACCCAGGTTTGTGAGGAATGGTCAGGGAGGCGCACCAGAGCAGCCATTCCCCTTCAGCCTATGGTGATACAGCAGCTTGAGCCCTTGCAGCCCTTAGAGATCAATGGTGGAGAAGAATCCTGTCTGCAGCAAGAGAGGACTGTGAGGAGTTTTCACCCCTGAGGAAGAAGGAGTGGCATAAATAACATGGAATGGGCTGGGACTGAGTGCAACATCCATTCCCTGCCCTGCTGTGTGGCTGTGGGAGAGGAGGTAGCAGAGCTGGGCCTCAGAAGAAGGGAGGGGAGCGGGAAGGTGTTTTTGTGATCTGCTTGTATTTATCACCGTCCTACTCCAAATCAATTGATGAATTAGTGGTGGTTTTGTTTAAATTATATTGATCCTGTTTCCCCAAGTCAAGTCTGTCTTTGCTGGTGAGCGTAATTGGTGACTGAGTCCTCCCTGTCCTTTGTCTCGGCTCTTAAGCCTTCTGTTGTATTTTCTCCTCCTCATCCCACTGGAAGTGGGTAGCAGTGAGTGAGTGGCTGTGTGGTGCTTTCTTGCCCAGCCCTCCACTGTAAAGAACTTCTAGCTCCTGTGTAGTTCAGGTCTACCGAGCAGAGTTGGTAGCTGGATGAATTCACCTGTAATACCAGATGAATTTTTCGTGACTCCCTTCCATGCCTTCTGGTCTCCTTTGGCTCTGTATAAGCACCAGCTACTTAAAGTTTCCTTGCCAAATACCTGCTAATTGTTAGAAGTACAAGAGAGTGATGAGGTCTGTTGGTGTTTGAGAAAATTATGAGGTACATGTGGGACGGAGGACAAATGCTTCATTTGTGCCAGATGGGAAACAATTCTTAGTGGCCTTGTGCTCCAAATCTCAAAGCACACTTCTCTTTCTTTATGATAAAAATGGAAGTTGTTTGCATATTGTGTGGGGTTTTTTTCTCTGAGTCTTGGGATTTCTGTCTGTGTCTCTGTCAAACACAAAAAGAGTATATGAGGGAGGGCAAGAAAATAACTTACGCTGGCACACCCCATGGCTGCACAAATGCTTGTATAGGCCTAAGTGAAGAAGCAGTGTAAAATGTGCTTTTACGGTGTTGTACTGGTTTTAACTGGGATAGAGTTAAATCCTTCACAGTAGCTGGTATGGGACTGTGTTTTGGATTTGTGCTGAAAACAGTGTTGGTAACACGGGGATGTTTTAGCCATTGCTGAGCAGAGCTTACACAGAGTCAAAGACTCTCCTGCTTCTCACACCACCTCACCAGTGAGTAGGGTGGGGGAGTACAAGAAGTTATGAGGGAACAGAACCAGGACAGCTGACCCCAACTGGCCAAAGGGATGCCTCATATCATATGATATCATACTCAGCAATAAAACCAGGCGGGGACGGTGGAGCGTGGGGCACTGCTCAGGACCTGGCTGGGCAGTTGGTGGTGAGCAATTGGTTTCACTTACATCACTTGTCTTTCTTGGGGTTTAATTTCCTGTCTCTTTGTTATTCTTTTTCTTCCTCTCCTTACATTAAAAACAAAATAATAATATTTTTAATTATTACACTTCAACCCATGAGGTTTCTCACTTCTACCCTTTTGATTCTTTCCCCCATCCCACTGAGACAAAGGGAGAGAGAGTGAGGAGCTGCACAGTGCCTGGCTGCTGAGGGGTTAAACCATGACCAGTGGTTTGACATTTATTTGTTAACATGTATGTGAAACTGCCAGTTTTATTTTCAAGGATGATTTCAATATCCTTCTACTTTAGTCTTCTGGAATCCAGAAGTCTTTTGAGATTAAATTGCAACTTCAAGAGTGTACTGTAGCCGTGATCAGATTCTTTGCAACCAGATTGTTTGGGGTTTTAAATAGGTACTGCTCATACAAGCTCAGTTAATACAATCCGAGTTTACCCCAGGAAAGAACATCATTGTGAGCACATGTACCTTGGTTACTGGTCCACTACCAAACAGGCAAAAGAGCTCATTTTACTAACCCAACTGTAGATATTTATTTTACTGCTTCACATGTGAATATTTCAGTTAACTTGCATTAAATCCAGGTGTTGCTCAGATCTGGGGCACTGTTAAGTTTATTGTCTGGACAGTATCAGTGGAGACGGTTAAAATGTACACAGCATTGTACTGTTGGAAGCAAAATACTGGGCTTTATGATAGCAGAAGAATGACTGTCTCCCAAAGTTTAGACCATTGCCTTTTGTTTTCTTCCCATATTTATTCTAACCCTGTTGTTAGTTGTATTTTTTTAGACAGAGTATGAATGCAGGCATAGATTTGCTCAAGGAAAAACAATTAGTATATCATAAATGATTACTTTCTAGATTGCATACACTAACTCTTAGCAGAAGGTAGGAAGAATTGGGGTAAAATGGTCTTAGGAATTTATTATGATGGAGGATTAGTTTTATCAGTTCATCTCTCACCTTGTTAATTTTGAATATGATTTTCTGGCAATACAGAGTTTACTCACAGGCAACAAGTAAGCACAAGCAGGGTACTCTGTAGAGAGCCATGGAATTTTATTAACAGAAATTTTTATTAGCCAGTGTAAAAAAGGAGCTGAAAATAAACATCGATAAAATCCACAGAACACAGTATCAAATATAAAATAACAAACTCCTGCCTGAAAACTTTTCCTTTGTTAACTCTCTGGATTTCTAGGAAGTGTTCATGATGGCAAGTGTGATACAGTTGTCACAATAGCACTCACTACCTAGCTAGTTGTCCAGTACTTGCAGCCAAGAGAATCTAAAGATGAGAGATTAGTTAAATTTTTAAACTGATTTTTTTTTCCTCCCTCAAAAAAAAGTATATTCACAAGAATACATTATTTATCTTTCCACCTTCTATGTCTTAGGCTGTGAAGAATTAAGTGGTATATATAAATTTTAGAAAATTAAATGGTTTAAGTTGTAACTGCATATAATTATATGGCAAATAACTAGGATATTTTCTGAAAAATCTCACACAATGGAGGAAGAAAATCCTATTGAAATATCTCTGTTCTTTCAACAACATTTTCAGCAAAATGTTCCTACTGGATCTTTACACTTTGTGCCCTGGAATTGTCCGTCACACCCTAGTACTCTTGTGGCACAAGCATAGAGTTTGACAAGGACAGGTAGACACTTGGAGAGGAAAATCCTCTGTTAGATCTACTTAGTGATTCCATATTCATGAACACTGTTGGCTTGCATTTGGGGATCCTTCTTCCATATTTATTTCCTATCACCTTCTCAGATGTCCACTTATTCACTTCCTTTGTTCCCCAAATAATTTTCTTCCACTGTATTCTTTATCCATACCTGAGTTGGTTGGTAGGATGACCTTTCCTATCCTGATAACAAAATATGCATTGCACCAAAGCTGGAAAGGTAAACAGAAACTATATAGAATACAGTTCCACTAGGACTGAAGTGGAATTCAACTAAAGTTAGTTGGTAGCACAAAGTAAAGCATATTAATTTCTGCTAATAAAACTCCAGTGTTAAATGCATTGTGCAAAGCCTGTAAAGAAACCTGCCTGAGCTTTACATAGATTTTTCCTCATACATGCGGGCCCATAACTGATTATATGAGCAGAGCTGCAAATTTCATACTGGGTTTATACTGGGCTTGGTCCTCTGTGAATTTAAAATACAAGGTATTCCAGTCACTGTGTAAAGTGTTAATCAGCTGCTACCTAAGGTTATTTAGCAACAGAATTCAACAATTGCAAAACTTATGAGATATCTCCACTACCTTGAAAATTAATTTTGGTTTTGTGTAGTCATATTTTGTGTTTGTTTTATAGGAACACTTGAGTGTTTTGCTTGCGTAAATGTTCGCAGCAAAAGCACTGTAGTTAATATACCCAACTTCTCTGAATGCATCAACAACATCTACCAACAACAATCCATCAATACAATTCGGACTAAAATGAAGTGTTACTAAATAATTATGTTTGAGTCATCTTTATTTGCCTCTGTGTTGTTTCTTGAAGAGCAATTGAAGTATGCATAGCATTTTTTAAAGCATCCTCCTATTTGGAGAATGGCAAGCAAGTTAACATCCTACAGGAATAGTTCAAGGTTGTTTTGTCATGCTAAATACATTTTTCAGTTGAAGGCTTAGAATAATATAATTAACTACCTATATGTTAATTTATCTCATAATAAGTCTCAAAAATTTAAAAGCAGAATATTTCTGAGAAGCACTGTGTACCCTAAGCCTGATGTGGTAAAAGCAACAGCACTTTAAAGAAATTACTGAGCTCCTAAAAAGATGAGGCACAAAAGCAGCCATACAGAAGGATTGGATGCTGATACTCAGAAATAGATCAATATTAAATGAAACTTGCAGAACATTCACAGTATTCTGAATAAAAAAAAGAAATCATTAGGCTTGACACATTTTCTCCTACAATTGCTAATGCTGTATAGGTAATCTTTCTAAATAATATGCCTGTATTATGGTTTAGTACAGAACATCCTAGACCTGCTGCAACTGTGTTGTAAGTCGGATTCTGCCATTCTTCTACATAATATCTGCTTAAAAAATAGTCCCATTGCTGATATGGATGAAATGCTTACTGTCCAATTTAAGGCATCTAGTGTGTGTATCTGAATCAGAAGCCTCATTAGCATGACTCTTTGGATGTACTTGGAATACAGGCTTGTGCCTCTGTCACACAGGCTATGTGCCTAAGGTTAAGCAGTGATGTGAGTATCTGTATGTGTAACTTGAAAGCTTACTGACTTACTATTTAGGGCTTTGATCTGCACAATTTGGATAGAAATAAAGATTTTGATTGTTTGAAAGAGAAATGCTGTAACTAGAAAGAAACATTGGGTTTTTGGTTTTAATAAAAGTTGTGTACTTGGAAACTTCTGATTCAGCCATGGATTTGAATATCAAATACCTCTGAAGTTTGTTTGTATTCAGGTATAGAAATGTTTAACCTGTCTCTTGCCCTTAAAAGATTCTCTGTTAGTGTTTTTCATCTTCAAACCTGATATGTTTTCAGTGCCCATTTGAATTATTTTTATGAGTAGTTTTTTGCTGTTGTAATAAAAAAGATCATGTGATATCTTACATTATACCTCAAGTGAAACATTGAACAGTTTCTCCCAAGCAATCTGAGCACCTGTGATACCTAAATGATGTCAACAGACAACGTAGAATAGTAAGTGGGAAGGACACTGATTCACAACATTTCTTTTATCAGTGAAACAAATTACCTGCATACCTGTAATAGAGTTATTGAAGCTTTTTGTCATGATGTTGGTAATCTTGGCAAGAGTGGTAATGGTTTGTTTTTGGTTTATTTTGTTTTCCAGTAAAGGAAGGCCTAGTTAAAATAGACTCCTGCCAGTCTTTACAGCATGTGATGAAGAATGATGGAATGCTTTCGAGTAGAACTGAGTGGATCAGGCTTCAAGGTGCAGCATCAACATAAAAGTAAGTTATTTGATTAAAGAATCACTAAATCAAACCCTAAAACACAGGATATGGAGACATATGTCTTGAACTATCTGGTTTCTATGAAATTAGATACAGACATGCTAAATGCTCTTTCAGTTTAGGAAATAATTCCATTTATGCTGATCGTTTCCAGGTGACTTACATAGTAATTAATGTTGTATAAATAGCACTGTTAAAGATGCACATGGTAAAGTGTGAGGGGTTTGTAAATTCCAGAAATTTGCATCTGAAATAATCACAGATTACACAGATCCATTCTAAAAGTCTGCTCGGTCCAATTCCACTGACTATTGCATTCCAAAAGTATTGGTTATTTGTTACTCAAAGAAAACTTCCTAAAACACTCAGCAGATGCATGTGTTTACTTCTAGTGGAATAAGGATGTTCCTAAAAGCATTGAGAAAAGCTGCCTGTATGTGTAATACTCTTTGTCCTTTCTTCAGCATCACTGTCCAGTCAGTGGTCCAGTTCAGAGAGACTTGGTAGTTGATAGGTTCAACAACCATTATATGGAGCAAAAATATCATGACTGTACTTCTAGGTGTGTCAACATTTAATGTCTTCTCTGACTAGGTATTAATTCTAGCTAATCCATCAAAATTGTACACTTCATATTCTCTCCTGATTTACAGCCTCTTCTTACAATAACGCTTTTATCCTTGTACTACTGGGCTTTAAAGACAGCAGCATAAATCAAGAGATGAATATTTGTGTGGTAGGTTCATCATTCCAGGTGATTATCTTAGCCTGCTATGGATGCAAATAAATTGATTTTAAAAGAGTACATCTCTGTAAGCATGAATTAAATTACCTGATACAATGACTGGAAAATAAACCAAACAACTTCATTTTTTTTCAAGTGAAAATGTAACTCCTCCTGTTTTCTTTGCAAAAGCAGTTGTCTTGAAGCATCTGGCTATTGTATTCAAACTTCTGCATCGTTCCATTTGTTTCAGTCAGACCAAAATGATTAATAGATCATATAGTCAAGATTTAATTTTCTTATTCACTGAATCTGTATAACACTTCTATTGTATAGTTGTGTAAGCTAATGTCAAGTGAGAGTAAAGCTGTCCCTCAAGTGCACATTAGAATGCGGATGAACAGCTGCAGGACAAGGGATGGTGGTTTTAAACTAAAAGAGGGTACATAGAGACTAGATATAAGGAAGAATTTTTTTACAGTGAGGGTGGTGAAACACTGGAACAGGTTACACAGAGAGGCAGTAGATGCCTCATCCCTGGAAACATTCAAGGTCAGGTTGGAAAGGGATCTGAGTAACCTGATGTAGTTCAAAATGTCTCTGCTTACTGCAGAGGGGTTGGACTAGGTGGCCTTTAACAGTCTGTTCCAATCAAAACCATTCTATGTCTCAGAATGTGGTAAATACACTGGTCAAATAAAAAGGCTTGACCTTTATTAAGTGATTAGAACATTATTTCACTGCCAATACATGTAACTTTCCCAAAGGATTCAATCTGACAGACTAATGTGATAAGAGACAAAACAGGTACATTTGAGTAGAGAAAATATTTTGGTGTGTGTCAGCTGAACAGTTAGAGACTTTTACCTCTTTCAGTGAATAAATTAATCTGTCACCTGCATCAAAAGCCCTTAATTATTACTGTTTTCTGACTTGCTTTTGATTAAATTTTCTGGATTTTGTTATGTATATTTCATAATCCGAAGTGCTGAAAGAGCAGGTGGAAGAAATTAGGGCCAGATTCTCATAGGCAGACTGAGAAGCACTTTAGCCAAACTGTGGTTTCATCAGTTTCACTGAGTTGCTCATGGAATAAAGAACTAATGTCATCTGAGTAAGAAGGCAAACATCCTGTATTAAATCTGTGATTTGCCAATGGTGATCTGTGAAATTGTGCCTTACAGAACAGCTAAAGAAAATTGCTGTCTGTTACTGAAGTAAAGGGTATACCATAAACTTCTGCTACTAGAATAAAATCTGTCCCTCCTAATATTACTTCTTGGTAGCAGTAAGCAGTAATGGACGGAGTATGCAGAATAGATCAAATATATCTTTGATGATTGTGGGAGGTGATGCTTTTTGAATACTCAGATACATGGTACAATCTGAAAAATTACCAAATGGGGGCTTCTTTTTTCTTAATAATGTGAGTTGCTTCAGGTGCAATTACAATATATATTTCCATACTTTCTGACAAACTGGTCCTTGCAGTGATGAGACAGACATGAATTACTGGATGCACATAACAGGTTCACTTCTAATCAGCTATTTGCTCTTCTGGTGCTCTGCTTGACTATGCTTCATCAGAGCCTGCATGGAACCGTATTCCACGGGAATTAAGTTTGTCCTCTACAGACCACATAGGTTTTAACCCATAAGGCTTCTCATGCTAGTTAAGTTTAGGAAAATAATCACTGTAGTATCAATTAAAGAAATAAGAAGGAAACCAGTTCTAATTTAGGAAGCTCAGAAAAAAAGATATGTTGATTAAAAACTATTACTTTTCTGATTCACTAAGGTGAGTCACTAAGTCACTGAGGTGACTCAGAGAAGAAAATTGGGTCTGTGCCCTTTTCTTTTTTCTTTCATTATGAAATACAACTAAGGTCAGAAAGTTTGTTATTTATCTTTAAATAAATGTTGCTGTAGTTGACATTGAAGAGTAAAAAAAAAAAAATTTAAAAAAATTGTCTTTTTTTGTGGAACATTTTGTAAACAAAATGGTTAATACTTTTTAGTAGCAGGCAGCTTATTTCAATGTCAAACATCATGTAACCAAGATTAAAATGTTCTCATGTCACTGATGTTGAGTCATGCATGGGTACGAGTATGATACAGACATTACCAAATACTTATGCCAACAATTCTCCCCTTTTCATACCTCTTGCTACTTCAGCTGCAGAATATTGTTAAGCAGAACCTGACAGGCATATTGAACATGGCAATGAGACACTGAATAAGGTGTTTTTCATATGTGATCTTAGTTCAGGGTAGTGTGCTAACTCACTGCCTCGGTCTGTCAGTCAAGTATAGTAAGCATAATAAGTTGATGTAGCATTTTTACTAGCATTGGATATTTTTTTTTTGTATTACACTATACTATGGTATCTATAGTCTGAGTAGAATTTAAAATATATAAAAAGCCAGGAAGTTTAGACCTTGTCATGGATACACATAGGAAACACATAGCCACTCATATTTGTAGTAAATATGTAAATGAAATGTCATATGCCAGTCATAAAAAGAAAAAATATCTAGTCTTATTTTCATATGGAGTTGAAAAAAAGCACAATATTCTTAAGATGTTTGTACAGTTTCACGAAAACCTATACATAAAAGGTGTGAAGTTCTTGAAATAGTGCAGTGAGTCTTTAAACTGAAACTTCTTGTTTGGTCATACTGCTGAAAACATAATTCAGTTACCGGGGACCAGTTAAAAAACCCAGGGATATGAGTGGATGACCTTCTAGTGTTTGCAGCTAGCTTTGATACTGGTCCATAACTGGTCTAATAATTTACATGCTTGCTTTTCAGCTAACCTGACACATTCCCAATTGTTTTTAGTGTGTTGAAATCTTTGTCTTCATTACTCTCTGTGCTATCAACATCTACAGCATTTGTAGAGTAGGAGCACTAATCGTACCATTGTCATGTTTTATGAGGCAACAATAATGATTCTACAGAAGTTAAAATGAAGGGATGTAATAAAAGGAAGGATATATGTCCAGGAGTGTAATCATGTCCATTTTTTTCCTTATCCTGACTGAACGAGTATCTCTTTGTGAGCTGACATATTTAGAAACTGCTCCTAGGAAAGGGAAAGGTAAAGCAAAGGACAGCGTGTAGTAACAACTACTCTGTAAGTCCAAAGGAACATTTTCAGCTGGATGGAAAAAAGATGAAGATTACCATGTCATAAATTCTTAAAGACACTCATTTTCTCCGCTGTTGTCACAAAAATCTGTTTGTTGAGGAACAAGGAAATAACAGCTTAAAGTAGCTGGAAGCTGTCATCACCAGAAAGGATGCCAGTTACGGTTTTTGGAACACTCTCTTACTACACCATCTGGATGCCTTTAGTACAAAGTCCAAAAACGAAATCAGATGAGGCCACGTTTGTAACAGACGTGCTTATTTGAGAATATGAAACATTTTACAGTATTCATGTAGTGCTATTTTTCTCCATGCACAAATACTCTATTAAATCCTTAATAATCTACAGATAAACTGGATTTATCATCTTTTGAAAGCTCATTTCTCCACCTCCTCTTTCTTGAACATCTTTAATAGTACATGGGATGTATATGACAGAATACTGCACTGTGGTTTTAACAAGCACTGTGCAGTATTGTGACAGGCATGGAGAGAATAGACAGGGATCGTTGCCTTGATCTTTCTAGTGTGAGAGCTGTACTCTGTAGACTTCAGTCTTTCTTATTGTTAATGTCTTCATGAATGTTAAATACTTTAGTATCTGGTGGTAAATTGTTTGCTTACATTTTCACAATACAAGCTTTGCTCTTCTAGAGGTGTATAATAGAAATACAATACATTTTCAAAGGTAATATTCAGTTCAGTTGGAATTTTTTCATCATATCTTGTCAGTTCTTTTCAAAGTGTCAACTATTGCTAATGACAAGGGAGAATCTGTGGCTTTACAATATCAAAGACTGCAGTCTTCAAAGTAGTTGAATACTTGATGACTGAGGCTCGTATCTGTCTGTTACAATCACATGTAATAGCAGTTTTTGCAGTAATTTACACATTGTGCAACTTCCCTTCTCAAAGTCTATTCTGAAGCTGGGCTAAATAAGTGTGAGTGCTAATCCACTATGATGGGATATTACTGGCGAATTCTCACTTCTGCAAGCAGTATCAAAATTTTTCTCAGTTCTGCCTTTTACCTCTAATCCTTCCATGAGGAAAAGCAGAAACAAAACATTATACACTGTTACTCTGTTTAATTTTATCTTCATTATAGCTGCTAAGTTGACTCTCACTTAGGTAAATAATTCCATTATGAAGGGTTTAAGACAGCGTAAACCTTTGAAAAACTTTAGATTTTTCTGTGTGCTTCTATGTCACCTAACATATTTGGTGGTTAATACCAATTTAGGCCTGTAAATAGAAATCACTTGTACCTCCCAGATGTTTTCATTGCTGTAACTAGAACCAAAGGATTGTTTATGTTTGGGTTTTTTGCTTGGGGAAATAAAACCTTAAAAATACATGAGGCTTTTAGGTAAGATATAATTCACTAATAAGGCCTGGAAATAAAATCACATAACTTAATAATCTTAAACCAGAAGGCATTAGGCTTTCTAGAAAAGAATTATGAACTCTGGGTTGTCTTCTGATTGTCTCAGTTTTTCTTGTTTTCATAGAATCATAGAATGGTAGGGGTTAGAAGGGACTTCTGGAGCTCATCGAGTCCAAGCCCCCTGCCAGCGCAGACACACCTAAGGCAGGCCACACAGGAACAGATCCAGGTGGGGCTTGAAAGTCTCCAGAGAAGGAGACTCCACAACCTCTCTGGGCATCCTGTCCCAGTGCTCTGTCACCAGCACAGTACAGAATTTTTTCCTCATGTTGAGGTAGAACTTACTGTGTTTCACTTTGCTACCACTACCTCTCATCCTATCACAGGGCACCACTGAAATGAGACTGGCCCCTTCTACTTGAACCCCACCATTCAGATATTTGTAAACATTAATAAGATCCCCTCTCAGTTTTCCCTTCTCCAGGCTAAACAGTCCCAGGGCTCTCTGCCTTTCCTCATCAGAGAGATGTTCCAGTCCCTTCGTCATTTTCATAGCCTCCGTTGGACTGTCTCTAGTATTTCCCTCTCACTCTTGAACTGGGGAGACCAGAACTGAACACAATGCTCCAGATGTGGTCTCACTAGTGCAGAGTAGCGGGGGAGGAGAACCTCCCTTGACCTGCTGGCCACACTCTTGTTTATGCACCCCAGGATACCATTGGCCTTCCTGGCCACAAGGGCACATTGCTGTCCCATGGATAACTTATTGCCCACCAGGATGCCAAGGTCCCTCTCCATGGGGCTGCTTTCCAGTGGGTCTACCCCTACCCTGTACCAGTACATGATGTTGTTCCTCCCCAGGTGCAGGACTCTACCCTTATCCTTGTTGAACTTCACTAGGTTTGCCTTTGCCCAGCTCTCCAGTCTGTCCAGATCTCGCTGGATGGCAGCACAGCCTCCTGGTGTATCGGCCACTCCTCCCAGTTTAGTATCATCAGCAAACTCGCTGAGGGCACACTCTATCCCTTCAGCCAGGTCATTGATGAAGATGTTGAATAAGACTGGACCCAGAACTGACCCTTGGGGAACACCACTACTTAGAGGTTGCCAGGTGGACTCTGCACCACTGATCACAACCCTCTGAGCTCTGTTGTTCAGCCAGTTCTCAACCCATCTCACTGCCTGCTCTTCTAACCCATGCTTCTTGTGCTTTCCTATGAGTATGTTATGGGACACAGTATCAAAAGCCTTGCCAAAGTCAAGGTAGACAACATCCACTGCTCTTCCTGCATCTACCCCTTCAGTCACACGATCATAGAAGGCTATCAGATTAGTCAGACATGAATTCCCTTTGGTAAATCCATGTTGGCTACTGTTGATAACCTTCTTTTCTTCCATATGCTGAGTTATGATCTCCAGAATGTGATGCTCCATTGCCTTTCCAGGGATGGAGGTGAGGCTGACTGGTCTATAATTACCAAGGTCTTCCTTTTTGCCTTTTTTGAAGACTGGAGGAACATTGGCTTTCCTCCAGCCCTCAGGCACCTCACCTGTTCTCCTGATCTTTCAAAAATGATGGAAAGTGGTAGAGCAACAACATCAGCCAGCTCCCTTAACACTTGTGGGTGCAGCCCATCAGGGCCCATGGATTTGTGTGTGTTCAGTGTATGCAATTGATTTCTAACCCAGTCCTCATCGACCAGTGGAGAGACTTCCTCCTTCCATCTTTCACTCTTATTCCCAGGGTCAGGGATTCCTGAGGCCTGGTCTTAGCAGTGAAGACTGAAGCAAAGAAGGCATTCAGTAACTCTGCCTGCTCTGCATCCTCTGTCACCAGGGTACCCACCTCATTCAGCAGGGAGCCCACATTTTCCCTCGCCTTCCTTTTGCCATTGATGTATTTGAAGAAGCCCTTCTTGTTCTTTTACTTCCTTTGACAGAGTTAATTCCAAGAGGGCCGTGGCCTTCCTTGCTGCATCCCTACAAACCCTGACACTGTTCCTGTAACTCTCCCAAGACACCAGTCCCTTTTTCCATATGCTATGAACTTCAGACCTTCTTTGTTCATTAATACAAGGTCCAGCAGCACTCCCTTCCTCGTTGGCACTTCCAACACCTGCATCAGGCTTACTTAAGTTTTAATTTTTTGCTCCCTGTTTCTGACTGCTTCAACAGCTATTCATTATCAGCTACCAGCTGAAAGTCAATGGATATATTCTCTTGTACCTTAAATGTTTTCCATCCTCATATTTAGGCAAAGGTAGTTTCCAAAATGTATATGGGAATTTATCTCAAGTCAGGAAGTTTCTTATAAATGGCACTTTCAAAGTCCTTAAGTTATAGGAGAAAAAATAATGACCTGTGGTTCACAATGCTAAATGAAATGAATGGGTAGAAGAGTCAGATGCTAAGTGCCTCTAAAATATCAGTCTATCGATCTCTGTGTGCATTGGCTCCCAGAAATGGAAAACAGGAGTAACAAACTCCCTACAAGTTGGTAAACAGAAGAATAATTCACTGATGCTTCTAAGATGCTCAGATACTGTGGTGATGAATGCTTATAGCTACAGTGGTAAATAATAGAAGTTGAATTACTTATTAATTTCTGTGATGGTCACTTCCCTTTCCACTTCTCTTTGTTGAAAAGGACTAAAATTTAGGTGACTTTAAACTGTGAAGTAACTGGCATTTTCCTTCTTGAAAAATGCAGTTATACGGAGTTTAAAAGCTGACTCTAAAATGTTCATGCCCATGTCAGAAAACATTTCAAATTTTTCATCTTCGTTGATATGTAGTCAACTTCAGTTATTAGTACTGATAGGTGTGTATCTCAATTATTAGGTGTACACTAACAAAATAAATGTGCACATTATTAATTTTTACTTTTCATTTTAACCTTCAAGTGTATGTTGTCTTCAAGGCAGAAGGTGAAGAGATTTACCTCTGGTTTATTCTCTATTTTGATGTTATGTGCAGGATCAAATAAAAATCTTACTGTGTTTTCTTGTCCAGGTGAAATCTATAATGTTATTTGGAAGACAGCCTCTCAGTGGTTTCACTTTTTATGCTGCCTTTTCACATTTACTTCTTTAGTGAAAACTGGTTTAGAAGAATTTTAACTGGAACAGTAGAGTTCCCCTCCCCATCAAAAAAAAAGCAAGGAAGTAGCATGCCATCACTGAATAGCAACAAAGTGGATGTAGAAAGAAGGTATGTCTGTAATAAATAGGGCATTCCTAAACAAAACATCCTAGTCCTGGAGTAAACTAGTAAACACTTGGGTGAGAGATGTGGGTGAGATACATGAAGAAAGCTTATGTCCTTCTTCACCTCTTCCATGTCCATGGTGGATGAGAAGCTCAACATGAGCCAATAGTGTGTTCTCGCAGCCAATCGTCTCCTGGGCTTCATCAAGAGAAGTGTGGCCAGCAGGTCAAGGGAAGTGATTCTCCCCCTCTACTCTACTCTCATGAGGCCTCACCTGGAGTACTGCATCCAGTTCTGGAGCCCCTATTACAAGAAGGATATGGACGTGTTGGAATGTGTCCAGAGAAGGGCCACGAGGATGATCAGAGGGCTGGAGCACCTCTCCTATGAGGACAGACTGAGAGAG
>WTSP01005485.1:0-16062 GCA_025331215.1 Actenoides lindsayi | reverse complement strand
GGGCGGTGGTGGTTTGCTGGTTGTTAATCTATAGGGTTCCTCCAGGCCAATAAAACTAACATGGTCAGAAATTTCTTCTTTTCAATAGAAATCTCTCTCTCTCTCCCCACCGCCCCCCCCATCCAACCCCTAACCCTTTCTGTTTGTTTTTTGCCTGGACTTAAGGATCTGCAAGGAGCACTGCAAGGCTGGGAAGTCCCGAAAGCTACTCAGAGTTGCAAAGTAACAAAAAGACTTTGTTTTCCCCATACAGTCACATAGGGGTTCTGGTAAACGCATACACGTTGTGAAACACGCACCTGGAAAGGGGACTATATAAAAGTATCTTATACACAGGCACAAGCACTGGAGCAGGTCTCCCAAAATGCAACCAAAGGCCTTAAACCTGCAGATAGAGGTGCTGGTAGGAAAATAATCCGCAGTAAACATCTGTGGGTGTGTGCACACAAATACCTCTTTACACGTCTGAAACACACTTGACATATACAGGCATTTGTCTTAAATAGCTTTAGTTCTTAAAAGCCTGAAAGGTGGGATTTTCGACTGGGAGCTGAGTATCCCAGTGCTGTAAATAGCTCTGGAAATTCACACTTTTCTTGCAGAAAATCACCCACCGGAATCTTTTTCATCAGGTATTTTGTTATATTCCCCCTCTGCTCTCTTCCTCTTCAGATTACCTACGGCTTTGTGCTACCATCTACTGTACACTGCGCTCACCTCCTCATCCCCTTCGAGTACCAAGTGGAGAGCTACTCAGAAATCTTTAAATCAACCTGAATATTAATCCGAGTAAAAACCCAGCGCAAACAACAGCGATGCAAAATGCTGGTGGGTCAGCTGAATCCCCTCTGCTGATGTTTTGTAACAAACACTTGGCTTGTCTGCCCAGCAGTAGCAGTCCAGAAGACACAGGCTGGTTTATAGGTATCTATATATATATTTTTTTTATTTTTATTTCCCCCTCCCTAAGATACTGTTTTTCACAACTTTACAAAAATTGACAGTTTTGGGCAGTGGAAGCTGGTCCTGATGTATCCCGTGCTCGCACACTTTAATGGGAAAGGTAAAATCAAGCAGATGGAGACAAGTGCTGCCTGACTGAGAGGCAGTGTGGACTATTGCATGGCTACTGTCAGAGGGCGAAGCCTTTGGCAGGGCCCTTGATCTCGCTTGTCACCCTTCCCATCCTTTATTTAGGCTGCTCTTTTCATACTGTAACCACCCTGGGACCCATAACTGCTGCTTCTTCACGTAGCTCTTGCACAAAACCAGGACCCCCACCACACTATGACTCTGCTGTTTTCTAATAAATAATCAGAGCATATGTGCACCATGCCTATCACCGCAAAACCCGGGCGTTGGCTTGGATTTCTAGTTATCACCTCGTGCCAATAATAATAACAATAATAATAATAATATGAACATTGCTTTGTGGATTCAAACCTGCCAGAAAGGCAGTAAGCCAAGTATTACACTTGTGGGAGGTATCTTGCAGAGTACTCCAAGGATCTTTTGTTAGGTCTGGCCTTATTTAATATTTTCATTAATGACCCTGTAAATGGATTACACAGCCCATTAATAAAATTGGCAGATGCTACCCAGTTAAGGGAACTCATGAAAGGCAAGAAAGGAAGAAAAGAAAAGAAAAAAAGAAAAAGAAAAAAGAAACAAAGAGGACAGAGGAAAACAGAAAGAAAAGACAGAGAAAGAGCACAAAATTCTTTGTGAGGATTAAATTCAGGGAAAGGTGGCTGGAGGATTATTCAAAATCCAGATTCTTCAATTGTGGTTTTATTCAAAATCCAGTAAAAATAAATTATTAGTCCCAGAGAGAGCACGAGGCAGAAGGTTAGCCTGAAGTTTGCAGTAAGGAGAGCTGGGAGAGCCGGTACCGCAGCAGGAGCTCTGCTCACACACGGAGGTGGGATACAAGGGACGTGCATCCTATTGCTGGGAAATCACACACAAAAAAACCCAGAGAAATTTTAAGAAGCATAAAAAGAAATATTCCTATTGAAAAGGCCAGAAAGGACCCTCGGTTTTGACAACAGGAATCATCAGCTAGTGCAGAGGAGCCCCCATACTTTTTGGGGTTCCCTGTGCTCTGTCGCATAACATCAAATCAGTCTGTTACAGTTGGATCCCTTCTAGTTTGTGAGATATTTGGTACATAGCTTGTGATGTAGAAGATATCAGACCACAGCAGACAGGATGGAGGCTGATAAACTCAGACCTTGACTGCCCATTTTTCTCCCTCAGCTTTGTGACATCTTGTGGATGGGCATTTTGTGGAGCACCTCAAAAATAATGATCCCTAACTGTGAGGAGTCTAGGAGGATGATCACAAAGATGATGCATAAGAGAAAAAGCACTTGCTCTCCCTCAGAGGAACATCTGAGATCCCAGGACCGTTGCTCACCCCTTGGCTGATTCCCCATAGCAGTGCTGGTGGGGACCAAGCACACAGTCCCAATGCTGGGTAAACAAGAGCCTGTCAGTAAGCAGTCCAAGAAAGGTGAGAAGATACAATGAATCACGGGCAAATTCAAGATGAACAAGCAGGACAATCCTCCCAGCAAGCTCTACCAGCCTGAAAAGAGTGGAAGTTGTTGCAATTTCCCACTGACTGGAGACATAAAATGAGACAGAATTGAACAAAGAGCGAATTGATCCAGTAGAAAGTAGGAGCAGAGGAAAAAAAAACCCAGGATGAACAACATGGCCTAATAGGTGTTTCTACCTTTCTCACTTCTAATAGTCATTGCAGGATGTACAGACGGATGCAAAGCAAGGAGCAACACAGGTTTTCCGAGAGGTTACACACGTGTTAGCAGAAAAACTTAAGATACCGACCAAATGTACTGGGTGTTCAGAGCCCCTTTGTCAGAGCGGGTTTGTGGATTTAAACTGAACCAGGGACACGAGTGCAAAGTACCAGATGTTCCACTGATGGAAATTAGGATGGATCCAGCAACACCAGGAAACCTATAGCAGCACAGGATGGGCTGAGGAGCTGGTGCATTATGTACTCAAAGGCTGTGGATTTAAGCGCGTCCCCTGCTTACAGGGGCAGGCAGGCTGACATGGACAAAGTACTCGTGCCTTGAGATTTTACAGGTTATTGGACACTTAACTTCTGAGGATCTGTCAGGCCCAGGGCTTAGCTTGATTAAAATCTGCTTCCAGTTGTCTCACTTCTCTTTCCTAAATAATATTGATACCACCACTTCCAAAAGGCAAAGAAGAAAGGAAAAATTCCAACACTGGACTCAGTTTACCATTGCATTACGCTTGTTTTACATCACACACTAAAAAAAAAAAGAATTATACTGGTATAAAACCTACCTCTTTCAAAGAATCAAACCTCTATCTTAATCCTGACCACTCCATTGACATTCAAAGCTCTAAAAACCAGAGTACTCTAACATTTTCTCTTTCTGCTTTTGGCACTTGCTATTTACCCTCTTCTCTTTTTTTCTTTTTACACCGGGTCACCACTACAAAAAAAATCTTCACCAAACTCTGTGAAGCCATGAATATGATTATGGTCTGCTAAAGTAAACAGGCAGGAAGGGGTAAAACAGAGGGGTGTGTGTGAGACAGAGAGAGAGAGAGAGAGAGAAGGATCCAGATCCACTTTATAAACATCCATCTCCAGTAATGAGTCCTCTAGGAAGAAATGAAAAATAGCCCAGGCCTGGTAAAGTCAATTAAGTTGCTTTTAAATAAGAGGTTACCCAGAGAGGCCAAGAGTTAACATGTAAAGGCTTATTGCCAGTGCTGTAAAAAATAAAAGGAGGCTTGAATATTTGAAGACATTTGGTTGCTATTATAAACAAGTGGATCTAATAGTGTGGGTACATTCATAGACTAACTGTAGAAGTTGGGCATCTTATAAGGACACATTGAAAGGAAAAACTGCAAGGTTCCCTGGCTAAATAATTCCAAATGGGTCATTATAAAACCACTGATACAACACGTGTGGTTAGGACACAGGGCATTTATAAGGAAAGCTTTTCAAACCAACCAATAATGAGCAGCTAACAACAAGAGCACAGCCAAAGGTGTATGTAATCTGCAGCGAACACATGGCAAAGCTTTACGGTGCAAATTCTTATAATGACCTGGAGAGCAGATGGCCCTGACACCAATTCAAGCCGTTCGGAAAAATCGGCTGAGGTTTATCACATTCTTGAGATTTGGAATTGGGAAAGTGAGCTTAGTGACAGCACCTTCCAGGAAGGAAAGGGCTGTATTTCAAGAGACAAGAAAAGAAATGAAAGAAAAGACAAAGGGAGAACAAAGATGCTCCTCTTTTCTGCTGGGAAGTGTGAATTTTTCTCCTCAGAGCAAAGACTCTTTTATTTTGGGGTTTCAAGGAGATTACAGTGGGCTGCTGATACAGTCTGGGCACAGACCTATAATTCTTGCAAAGTCAAGTAACTTGGAGGTGGAGAGGCACCAAAGTCACCTTCCTGCAAAGCTCAGTGCTGACCCACACACCCTCTTCCCACACACGGGAACGTCTCAAGACACTGTGGGCTGTTGACTCTTCCTATTGGAAGCAATGACAATGCTGCTCCGACTCCATAAGGATCCACTCCCATGGCATCTTCTGAGAGGTAACACATCCATCCATACCAACGCAGTGGCTGTGTCCACAAGAGCTGCTAGATTTTCAAGGGAAAACAGCCACTGTTTGACTGGTATGACTGACAAAGCCACAGCATCCCTTCCCAATGGGAGACCCAAGACATCTGGCAGAAGCTTTGACCACCTCAGACCCTACCTGCCACAGCCTGATAAGCAGCTCAAAGTTGGCCATTGATCTGATCAATCTGTTCATCTCCTCACACCGCTTCTGTAAATATCGAAGCCTCTCCTCATCCTTCACACGCTCGTATTTGTAGGGACAAAGACATGTGAGGGACGGTAGATAGGAAAATGAGGTCCAAGGAAACAAGAGGAGCCATGTTTTATGATCCTCAAGAGGCAGAGAGACCCTCAATGAGGGACTTTTCAGAAGCATCAACATAAACTTGTGTTAAACAGTAAGCTGCTCCTGACTATCCCCCCAGCAGCAAATTGCCTCTGTCTGTGTTAGACCCAGAAGTGTGTCTGTCCCAGGCGAGGCTAATATGTGAATTCCCAGAAGACTCCGGATCCCTGCACAGGATCTCTCTCTTCAGCATAGCAAAGAGGAATCTGGGATCAGGATTCCCGCTTGGAAATTAAAATCTGAACGACGGATCCCTCAGCTTGGATCGACCATTTGCTGCTCCCGCTCTGGAGACCAGCGCTCATTTCCTGCACACTCAGTGAGCAGCGGGATGGTGGGACCACGTGCCTGGCCTTTCCTCAGCCTCCCGCCTGCCTGCCTCCTTCACACCCGCCTGTCAGCTGCAAGGGAACGCGAGATCGGCAAACACAAGGTCAAGCGAATTAACGTCACCAGAAAGGAAATGGGGTCAGAGTTAAGCGGCGTTCCCCTGCATCAACCGCAGGCTGAGAGCGTGGACGGGGACAATTAACTCAGCAGCTTGATGAGGAGACTCCGTCTTTCCTTCAGAGGGAGGGGAAGGAATGGGTAGTCACCAGAAATCCTTGCTACCTTACAACACCCACCTGAAGGGCCATCCAGGACCCCCAGCCCCACCATACCTGGCTGTGGGCAGAGCCCCCAGTGATCTGATGGTAAAGGCAGCTCCTGCCCCACTTGTTTTTTGGAGCACAGCGTGGGATGGCAGAGGGGGGAGGCGGGAGTGCAAATCTCCTTCTGTTTGTTTAAGGCACCAGTAAATTAGTGCTGCAAATCTGCCAGGCTGACCTTGTGGTTTCAGGGAGATTTTTTCTGGCTTTCTGGTCTGGGGTATTATACACACAGGTTTCCTTTCTAGCCCTTGATAAACATTTCTGACCAACTACTCAGGAGCAACAGGGGTGGGGTGAACATTCCCAAATCCCAGCGTGAAAACCCCAATGCCTCCCCCCTCATGTAAACACTGCTTTTGTCACAAAAGTCCTACACATGGCTCCCCATCCAGGGGACTACCTCTCCCAGCCGTGGTACCCGCATGCTGCGGGGTCAGCTGGCTGCAGGAAGGCTCAGGCTGACTGTCAGTGAATGTGTTCTGCACCAAGGAAGCCCTGACATTTATTAACTTGTGCTGGTGCTATTAAAGAGGAGAGCAACAAGAGCCTGGAGACATTGGGAAGAAAGGAAGGAGAGGCTGGGTCCGTGGGGTGAAGAAGATTCAGGCCTGGGGTGATGCCAACAAAGGATGTCCATAAGATCCTTAAAATCTGGTTCCAGAAATTGTGCAGAGCCCCACTCCTATCATGTGGAGACCCCACCAGCACCTCAAGCCTGCAGGCATAGTAGGGAGCAGACATGGCTTGGACAGCACTCCCCATTCTTGCCTGCCATGAGCAGCTCAGGCACTTGTGGCTCTTCCAAAGCCATGGTGACGAGCCCCACCCTGGAGAAAACTCACAGAATAAGACCTAAATAAAGCTTTCATGGATCAATTTTGTGGGTGAAAAGCCCCCTCTTTTAGGACTTAGTGTCACAGCATCTAGTGCTGCAGGTCTTAAGACTTGGGGTCATTCCCAAGAACTCCAGCTTGGTGTGAACCTCTATAGAACACGGTCCCAGTGCTTGGGTTGCTTCCCTGAGGAAAGGAGATGAGCTCTGCATGCATGTACCTGCCTCTGTTAGTTCATTTGTCTCTCCCATCTCCATCCACAGTTGCTGGGTATTTGGTTCCATTTCCAGCACATTTAACAGCCTGCTGATGCGCTTACAGAAACAAAGTTCCTATGCAACATGGAGAAGTCAGTGCCCTCACTGAGAACCATACAACTTAAGCCACGCTACTGAACATCAGAGAATCCACAAATGAGAACATCGTTAGAAAAGCTACGCACGCAGCAAGACGCTCACTGGACTAGACACCAGAAAATCCCTCTCTGAGAATATGCTTGGCAACCAAGTGTCTTCAGTTTCACTACTCATTTGCCCTTTCCAAACTTACTTGTAAGACTTCCTGCTGCAGAGGTCACAAGGGAGAGGGAGGCTCACACTGTAGCAGGGCTGGTCCACCTCTGCCCACTGGCCCTTTGCATAGCAGGGAGGAACCCCAAAACAAACTGTTCTCCAGGAGCACGGAGCTCCTTATGCATCATGACTGCAGCAGTTGAGAGAGCTGCTGCGGCACCGCGAGCTGAGGTCTCACTGGTGGGACAAGGGGTGTTGTTGGACTAAGGGCAAAGGATGGGGAAAGGATGCAGAAAGATCAGCATCAAGTGCAATGCAGAGGGCTGGCTCTAAGCATGTGCAATTTAGCAGGTGCCTTGGCAGCAGCCTTCTAAGAGCTGTCATCTGTTGCCAGAGCCCCAGGGAGCCAGGCTGGCTGCTGCCATGGATGGCAAAGAGATGCCACGTCATGCTGAAAAGCTTCCCCATCAGAAAAAGCCCAAGTCCTCCAGCAGCAGCAGCCAGCCAAGCCCAGATAGACTCTTTGCCAGCTCCTTCTCCTCCCCATGGCACAAGAAGCCCAGCCACAGCCTCTCTGGTGTGACTGGCAAGTTTAGTTTGTCCTGCAGCACTGAAAACCCACCCTGCCTGTGCTGCTTCCACGTAAGGTGTGTCACGGACATAAAATTCCTTACACACACCTCATCCCTTCTTCCACACACACAGCACCTCTCCTAAATCCCCCTTGTGCTAAAATACAGGAGCAGGAAAGAGAAAAGAAACAGAGATGTGTGACTGAGTTACAACCTGGCCAAGTCAGGTCCTGAAGCTGAAAGGAACTGGATGGTCTCATAAATCTTTGGCCTCTCAAGGACAGTAACTCACTGCTTGACTGCATTCAAACCTCATCCCTGGGACACTCTACCTGTGTAGTAGGAAGGACTAGGAGGGGATCTGTGTCTGTATGAGCATCAGCTTTGTGCTAGCACTTGGCTTTGCGTGCTAAGGTGGTACACAGGGACACAGACTGCTCACAGCCTAGGGGACAGAGCAGTGGTCTGACTCTCACAATCTCTATCACTGTCCTTTGCTTTTTTGTGTAGCTCATTTTCCCCATCCACAAAAGAAAGACCATGGCTCTTCATGTGGGGGAAAAAAACCTCTTGTACCAGTCAGGAGACAAAACCCACTTAGCATTGCATCAAAAAAAGGAAAAGTGTCCCTGGAGGGAGATCATTCAGCACAGGGTTGTCCCTACGCCCTGGCTTCGATTAGATCCTCCACCGTGGAATAAACAACTTTCACCTTGCTGTGACCCCAGAGAGTCCTTCAGCCCGCCTACGTGGCTGAGCTGCCAGCATCCCCACGGGGAGCTGGGGGAGCCCAAAGCCCCTCGCTTGCAAGGGACGACCGGGTGGCATGGTCAGAGCCAAGCCTAACTGGGACCCTCAGCCTGACCGTGGGTCCCACAGCACCAACCTGACCTGCAGAGGAGCTGCTGCCTTCAGCTGAGCTAAGGCAGCTCAGCATGTGGGAAAAGGCAGCTTTATTGGGCTTCGCCTGTGGATAAATAAAATAATTGTGCTTCTTTGGGACAAAATATATATTAAGTATCTGACATCCTGCGCTTCGTAGCTGAAATACATGTATTCAGTCTGCCTGTATATTACTTCTCTACCACTTGTCAGGCATCTCCCCCAAGCTGAGGAGGAGGAGGGATCCATCTGAGCCACCAATTAAAGCCTAGCTCTCGTTAAAGGCACTATTGTAGGGAAGGGGGGAGATAATTCTGTCAGCACAGATGTCTCCTACGCTAAGGGGTTTGCAAAGAAATAAAACCTGAGCCGCTATTATACCTTTTGCAAAGTTATAGACTGTAAATAAACAGACTGGAGCAGTTCCCCCACCTAGGAGATACCACAAGTCAGTGGACAGCACTGACAAGCCCGAGTCTTGCTGTAACTGGCTTATCTTTCTAATCCTCTGGATTATTAATAGTAGTAGGGCTGTGATAGAGTCCAGAGGCCATGCTGTGACAGACACCACGGTGTGAAGCATCCTACAAACAGACTGGGAGAGGCTGGTTCTGCTTTTCTGGGGCTCATGAGGCAGAAGGATGGAACGAGGCAGGCACAGAGAGATTACATGAGGTGCCCGAGGCCATGAGGCATACGAATGGCAGGGCAGAAAACAGATCTGCTTTCTCCCAAGCTCTTTGTCTATCCCACCAAGTTCAGAGCGGAACTCTGACTTATCCCATCTCTCACTTTCCCCTCCACAGTCCTTTGGCTACACAGTTAAAGAAAGAGTTGTCAGCAGCCTCCCTTGGCTTGATCATACCAAAGCCACTCCAAGGCAGAAAGAGACTGTGCAGGACCCAGCCATAGTACTGTGCAGGTCAGCTCAGTACCCAATCTGACACAAAATCCCGTTTCTTTGCCATATTCTTAATGGGGTTAATCCACCACCAGCTCAGCCATCTGAGCCTGTTCACAGCCAGAACCTGCTAGGTCTGCAAGGGATGCAGGAGTCATCAGCAGCTGAGATGGAGGTGAGGGGAGGCAGGATCATCCCAGCCCTCTGCACAGTGACTGGCTGACACTAGAGCTGAGCTAGGACATCAAACCAGCAACAGAGCTAACGAGACAAAACAACCAACCAAGTTTCATTCTACTGTCACTGCTCCACACTGGCATTTTGTGATTTCTCTCCTCCCAAAACATCTAAAGCTTGTGATGATTTGTATACTGGGATATAGAGAGGTAGACACGAGGAGCAATAGCATCGCACGACATCTACTACAGAACCAAGTATGAGGGTACCTGCCAGTACATGCAGAACTGGGAAGAGTCATCACCCCATGTCATGGTTCAGCCCACCGGCAAGGCTGGTCCAAAAGGAGGACTACAGCATCTCATTGCTGAAATTGGTGACAGAGTAGATGGGCAAGGAAGGACAGATGCTCCCTAGGATAGGATTTCTGGTTCTTTTTTTTCACTGAAGTTTGTTAGTTTTTGGTTTGTTTGGGGTTTTTTTAAGAGAAATAATTTTTTCCAAGGACCTGGGGTAAAGGCAGCAGTGAGAGTTTATTCCTGCTTCTCCAGCCTCACTGAGACTCTCCAGTGGGATCTCAGCAAGTTCCTGGATGTCCAAAATGAGAGTCTAAAGCTCAACAGGAGCTCACAGCAATGCCAAACCCACCGTTTCTGCTTGCCTCACGCCCAGCTCTTTCTTCCACTCGCTGCATTAGATGGAATTGTCTTGCTCCTAGCTCTGTCCATGCTTCTGGGACGTGAGCCTGGGTGGATAGGACAACTCTTGTCATAGATGGATCTCCTAAGCTACCCACAGCCCTCGGCCACATCACCAGCCAGATCACTGGTGTGACTCCAAACACTTAGAACGCCCCTGCTTCCACTAAGGTCACGGTTAAAATTCCACATCACGCTCTTCCTGCATCCCAAAATCCAAGCCCCCGCTCCAAATCTGCTGTCCCTGAGAGCATCGCTTTGCCTCTTGCTCCTTTAACTTGGCTCCTGCCTGGATGTCCACAAAACTTTGAATTTCCTGCTGGCTCAGGACCACTCTTGCTCAGCCCTGTTTCCTCCAGAGGCAAATGGGTGCATTCACCGTAGCAGTAAAAACCAAGCAACGTTCTGGGCACGGGGCCTAACCCAACTCCCAGTGAGGTGCAGGAGGGTTATTCCGTTCGAGGGGGAGGCTGCGGGGGGAGAAGCAAGAGGAGGGTCCAAACTGCAGGGACGGGACAGTGACATTGCCCACCTGGGGGACCTCTTCCAAGGTCACCACTGGAAAAAACAGCGAGTAGTAAACGCCTTTTCCATTGGGTGGATGCCCCCTTGTTCTCATACATGTTTTCTCAGTGCTACCTTGTGCTTCTTAAGCAAGCCGTAAATTCAGTCATATGGGTTTTCTCTGTCCTCCTCTCCTTTTTTTTTTTTTTTTTTGACATCCATTTAATGGCTTTTCTCTTTAATATACGGCAGCATTTTCCTTCTAAAATACCTGAGGTTTAGGACAGGTAGTAAATGGAGACCTCTCACAGAACCACTGGCCCAGAACCCAGTCTTATTGGCGCTTAGAAAAGGAGATCCATTTTTCCTGTCTGCTCTTCAATTAGCTGTAATGTTTGCCTTTAAAACATAAAATTAGAAGCCTTTTTGGAGGCACAAAGCAATATTATACTGCAAAACACATTTTTATTCTCCCTTCCCTGCTACCAGTTTAGCACAGCAGATATATTAGACAGCTGGTTTCTAGGCACCGCTCTCTTCTGAAGATTTAGGGACCAACTTTTAGTTCCTGTGAAAATAATGACCTCCCTTGCTCTTTGTAGGCCTGTGCTTGATCCTGCACATATTAGCAGGACCTTTCAGGTCGAATGCTACAGGATTTAGTGCTGGAAAGCAGAGGCACTGAGCAGACAAACATCTCTAAGTCCATCGGACTGAGCCGTTCATTGAATATATAGGTCACAAGTTCCTGTTCAGTACTGTCAGACCTTCTCACATAACCGAGAGCTGCTTTCTTAAGCAAAGGTATAACACAGTCACTCTCACCCACCCACACATCTCTTTACTTAGGAATTAAAGAACAGAGATGAAGAAGACTATGGGAGTGAGTCACCGCTGGGGCATGGTGATTGAGAGCCCAGGGAATCCATCCTTGAACAAGGCTGTGCTGAGTGAAAGACTGAGTCTAACATCAGCTCCTTCAACCCTAACTCCTGCCCAGACCAGGCTTACAAGTGGTAGCCTCATCCCACCATTGTCTTACCATGACAAAGCCCTGGCACAGGAGCTACATCCAAAGTACCAGAGAGCCTCAAGCAGCTTGTGAATTGTAGGTTGGCTGCTCTTGCTTAAAAAGACCAGAGCACAACTTCACGCTTTTGCTGAACCTGAGCATGCACAAAACCCTTCCGGGTCTGATCTCCCTTCCTGCATCCAGTCCAAAGAGGCTTTGAACCCCTCACTGCTCCAGGTAACCAGCTTAAACTCAAGCTATTGCAGCTGCCACTTTTGGCTCTGAAGGTCTCTGCTTTGATTACCACGAGGCTGTTCAACACAGCCATGGCCACCCATACTTTTGTGAATCTTTAGTCGGGTGGTATTACAAAGATGAAGTCACCCAAACTCAGAGGAACAACTCAATCAGTTGTACTCAGTGGGGATATCCAGCTGGTCCATGCCATTCTCTTCCTGGCATTGGCCTTGCTGTCAGAAATTCATAAATAAACACATTCTAAGACAAAAAGGGGCTGACGTTCATATTTTGCTAAAGTGGTTCAAATCACCCACAGCATACGAGAATGAAAAATGTCCCAGGATGGGAGCTATTGATCTCAAGAGGCAGAGAATTGTGCTCCATGTTGGATCAAAGGGGAGTACAAAGCAGAGAAGAGCCACTTTCTCCACCACACGTCAATGATTTTCCAGATGTCTTTTATGGGAAATAATGGCACTCAGAGCACTGTTAACAAAAAGCAGCCAAATCACAGGAAAGGGAGTCTTGGCTCTTTTATCTCACTAGTGTTACTCATCTATCTCTAGAGCTAGCTGATAGCGGAATGATTGATTCAGAAATTACAGGGAAAAAAAAAAAAAAAAAGAAAATAAAGTCAATGAAACCACTAAGACATATTAGCAGATATACCTGCCCCAGTAATTCTGTCCGTGCCCTCAATTCCCATTGACCTTCCTTATCTGTTGGGCCACAGGACACATGCTTGGTGGCATCCATTGCCAAAATGGAGAGGAGGATGAGCAGGTCAGCGGAGCTTCAGCTGTTGCACCAGAATGCCAGCATTTCTAGAGAATCCACAAAACCTTAGAAATACTCATGAGAAATCATGACATACTGCCTCAATACTTGCCAGCTCCGAGTAGCAGAAAAATCCTGCTTTCCCTTCCCAAAATAATTTTACAAGGGGCATAGAGAAAGAAGCTGATTTTCCTCACTCATTCTTCATTTCTGCTAGAAATTTCATTTCCCTCCCACCCAGTTCTGTGGCCTCTTTACCCTGAAATGACAGGAGGGGAGAGTTCTGACAGACAAGACAGTGAATTAAAATACAAAAAAAACCACCCCTCTGTATGTTCAGAATGGCTGAACCCAAGATTTGGCAATGACATGAGCCCTAGAGGTCCCCTGCTCTGGTCCTGGGGTCCTCCACCACTTGGCAGCCAGTTGGTCTCTCCTACCAACCCTCAAGTGTTTGTTCCTGGGCAGTGGGAGGTGTTTTGTGGTGCAGATGCTCTAGGAACTTTTCTGGGGGCCTGTTACAGGATTGCCTGGGATTGCAAAACTGAATAGCTGAGGTGGTTCTTCTCAAACCATCTATACATCTAACATAAAGCAGGTGTGTTGCTCTACTGCACTCAAACCTTTTGAAGTTCACCAAGTGCTTCAAGTCCCTTACTTTGCTGAATACAGAATTACTTTTCCCTGATTCTCCAGGTCTTCTCTAAGAGAAAATGATAAAAGCAGCTGAACTCAACAGCCAGTCCAAGTGCCCCAAGTCACATGTGGGCAGCGAGAGAAAAGGGACTAGATTTTCGGGGTGATGAACCACAGCTGTCCTCCTCATCTTCACCTGGATTTGTGAGGGTTCAGCACTTCTGAGAACGGCTTCATTTCTATTTAGGTGCCTAAGACTGGCGGGAGATGCATAAATTTAGGTTTGTCCCTCCAAAGCCCTAGCACGGAGCTTAACATTCAAGAGCTCATTGAAAAAACATGGGATTTTTTTGTGTGTGTGAACAGTGTTCATTGACATGTCTGAGGAGCTCCAAGTTTTCCACTCCCTCTGAGTTGTTTTAAAACTATGCGTTTTCACCAAAAACCATTCACCCAAACCAAAACAAAACAAGTGGACTGTTTTCTGTCAAACTTTCAAAAACACCAACCCGCTTACAAGACACGGCTTAAGAATCCCTCAATTAATGAAAATGTTAAATCCCAGGGAAAAGAAAAATCTTCAGGAAAACCGAAGAGAAGTTGAAAACAACTCCTTCAGGAAAGAGAATTTTAATTAAAAATAATATCCCAGTGGATAATTTATGTTTCTATGTAAGGATTTAAATTGCAGAAGCAGCAAAGTGGATTTTTTTTTTTTTTAACGCCATCAGCATCCAAGAGTGGAAAACAGCAGATTTCAAATTCATATATTCTATATTTGAACATCTTGTTTCTATTTAACAGAAAAGGCCTTTTTTTAATCCGAGTTTCCCCCCTTTTTTCTTCTTTTTCTTTCTCTCTCCCCCCCTTTTTTTTTTTAAATAACAAAAACATATAACTCATCCTAATATATTACAAATGGCACGCTAAACGAGCATGCCCGGAAAATATTAATAATTGAATTCAAATGAGTTTTTCCTAAGAGTCTACAATCGAGGGGAGAAATTCCTAATGTATTTGTGAGGGAAAATGAAGGGGGGGACAGAATCGAGACAGAAAGGGTTTTTTTTTCCAGCCGCTCTGAGAAGCGGACTGTGTCCTGCGTGGAGTCTCTCCGAGCATGACAGAAAAGGGATTAAAGCAGGTGACACTTTGAACTTAGCTTAGATAAGTGACCCTCAAAATCAACAGTCCAAAAGTTTAGTACACAGATTCCCTGGGCGCGTCTAGTCGGGTCTTTGTCAAACCCTTCCCGACTTCAGTAAGTCAAATTAAAATAAAGGCGACAGGTTGCTCGGGTTATCTTCTGATATTGTTTTAGCCACTTATTAGCACTAATGGATAATTAGTGGCCGGCGCGGATATTTTCTGTAATACGAAGCAGAGGGGAATATTATTTGTTTGCTTCTGTGTGCGGGAACCTCTTCTGTGGTTGAATGTATAAAAATAGCAGCCAGAAAAGAAGTGTGAAAGACACTAGTTAAACAGCCCAATTTCCAAAGAAGAATATAGTTGAAAACAGATCCTTCTACACAGTTAAGAAATCCTCCTGATGCACTTGAAGCATAAGGAAGTCTGCACTTTATAAACAACCAAATATATGCCCAGGATAAAAGGCAAGGCTTTTTGAACTCCTAGCTGGCGTGTTAGGAAGACCTTTAATGACATTAGCAGTTCTTCAAAACCAGAAAGGCCACATTATTTCTGATCCTATATGGTCACCACATGTAGCTTTATAAAGAGGGGGGAAGAAAAAAAAAAAAAATCCTCTCTTCATGCCAATAAATAACTTGCCAGAAGAGAAAATATTTACCACTGCTTTTCAAAATTCTTTACGCATGCAGTAAAATCCTCCTCTGAGAAAATGAGCCCGTAAAGAAACCCAAGGCGTTTCCTCCAGCACTACCGGCGGTGCAGGGCCGGCCGCCCCGCTCCCCTCCGCGGGGCTCCGCGCCCGCTCCCCGGCTCCGCGCCCGCTCCCCGGCCTCGGCCTTTACTCCCCTCGTTAACACCTCGGGGCTGGTGCGGTTCCCAGCGCCGAGGTGGGAGTTGGGATGTGCGGGAAGGAGCGGACACCAGCGGGTAACGTAATAATAAAGAACAATGACAATAATAACAACCGTGATAATACCTGGCAAGAGCTGCGCGCTTTGCCTCCTCTGCCCGACGCTGCAGGCAGGGCGATCTCCCGCTCCGCGGACGCGCTGCTGACCATGAGCAGAAGATATTAATGGAGTTATAATTGAGGGCTAACAGCCACGGCCAGCCACCTTTGGGGCTCGGGCAGGCTCGAGCGCTTCCTTAAGCGGTAAAGTTTCATTAAGCCTGAACTTAAAGAGAGAGCGGCGAGCGAGTTCCTCCTCCGCCAAGCCAAGGCTTTGGGCGTAAAAAAACCCCTATATTCTCTGGCTCCACACAGCGAGAGAAAACACCCGCTCAGGCCCGGGCCCCGGCTGCGCGGGCGCGGAGCTCCCCGCCGTCCTCCTTGCACATCGATCCGCGGGCGCGGAGCTCCCGCCGGCTCCTCTCCGCCCGCGGGATCAAACTTCCCGCTGCAGAGCCGGGGATTTTCGCGTTTCAGGAAGATCAATGGTTTGTTTCTGGGTTTTGGGTTTTTTTTTTTTTTGCGGGGGTGGGGGGGAACGATCTCAAGCAACCAGACAATA
>WTSP01005484.1:30438-47465 GCA_025331215.1 Actenoides lindsayi | reverse complement strand
TTTTTGAGTTCTTTTTGCCCTAGGTCATGTTTCTAGCTTTCCTTTTCCTCTTTTTTTATCTTTCTCTCTTTTTAAAGCCATATATACTACAGCATTAAAAAAACCATCAAGCATACCTTTTTTATCTTGTCCTGCTTTTCCCCAGCATATAACCTGTGTGTTCTTACAATTTCTTTTGTGTACACACTCTTTCTTCTCTTTCCTACCCTTGCCTTGTGTAAGACAAGGGACAACACAAGTACTTGTCACAGAATCACAGAATCACAGAGTTATTATGGTTGGAAAAGACCTCCAAGATCATCAAATGCAACTGTCTACCTAACATCATAACTACTAGAGTATGTCCTGAAGTGACACATCTACATATTTTTGGAACACCCCTGGGGGTAGTGACTCCACCAACTCCCTGGTCATCCTGTTCCAATGCCTAATGAGTCTTTCAGTAAATAATTTTTCCTAATGTCTAATCTAAACCTTCTCTTGCTCAACTTAATCTCATTACATCTCGTTCTATTGCTTGTTACTTGAGAGAAGAGACCAACACCCACCTCACTACAAGCTCCTTTCAGTTAGTTGTAGAGAGCAATAAGATATCTGCCTCTTCTTCAGACTAAACAACCACAGTTCCCTCAGCCACTCCTTCTAATATTTGCCCTTCACCAGCTTTGTTGCCCTTCTCTGGACCTGCTCCAGTACCTCAATGTCTTTCTTATACTGCACTGTCCAAAATTTAACACAATACTCAAGGTGTGGCCTCACCAGTGCTGAGTACAGGGGCACGATCACTTCCCCACTCCTACTGAACACGCCATTTCTGATACAGGCCAGGATGCTGTTGGCATTTTTTGCCACCTGGGCATGCTGCTGGCTCATGTTCAGGTGGATGTTGATCAAAAACCCCAGGTCCTTTTCTTCCAGGCAACTTTCCATCCACTCTTCCCCAAGCCTGCAATGTTGCCTGGGGTTGTTGTGACCGAAATGCAGGACCTGGCACTTGGCCTTGTAGAACTTCATCCCCTTGACCTGAGCCCATCAATGCAGCCTGCCCAGGTCCCTCTGAAGAGCCTTCCTACACTCAAACAGATCAACATTTCTGCTCAATTTGGTGTCTTCTGCAAATTTACTGAGGGCGCCCTTGATCCCCTTGTCCAGATCTTTGATAAAGATATTTAGCAAGACTGGGCCCAAAACTGAGCCCTGGGAAACACAGCCTGTGACCAGCCACCAGCTGGATTTAACTCCATCCACCACAATGTTCTTGGATGTCTGGGGTAGAAGGAATCCAACGCAGAACACAAACTAAATATTTGTAACATCAGGGGACTGCACTGGATTATCTGGGAGGTGTATTCCTGTCATTCATTCCTAATGTACAGTGAAGACTTTTAGGCATTTTCTTTCTGACAGACATATTCATAAAGATTATTGGCTGTATTCTGTAATTTTTTTTTCTATTATCAGATGAAAGAAATGGAATGAACTTCTTTTACCTAAGGCATGTACAGATGACGGCATTTCTACATGCTTCCTTGTCCTATTTTGGTTTGCCAAGAGCTGAGAATCTCAACTGGTAAACTTAGGTTAGCATGATGCCTGTAGTAGCTCTAGCCAGGTCTCTATGATGTGAGTCCCTGATAAGGTTGAACCTTGACATTGCTTTTTTCACATTTTTAGCTAGTTTTGGCCCAACTTGGGCAACTGAGTTCTGTAGATCTTCTGGACATTCAGCACATGAAAAAATATGTAAGTAATTTCTAGAACAAGTTTGTTCAGTGGTAGTCTTTGAGACATATTAAGCAAAACTCCAATTGTATAAACAGGATAAAGCCCATTTTGATGAAAAACTGGAAATTGTACTGCCGGTAGTTTTCTCCTCTATGGAGTATGCAATTACTGTTAAAAAGGATTTTGACATTTTACAGTGTAAAGTTTGATAATTGAAATTTGTCAGGACTTTATAGATAGGGACTGATCTCATGCAATCTTTTATATACAGCATATTTCTTCTTTGCAGTGATATTTAGCTTTATTTTTTAAAGAAGCAATGAAAATTTTGGGGCCCTTGCCCTTAACAGAATGCAGGAGCACTAAGGCTATTTATAACTAATCCTCTTAGGTTTAGTTGTCTGAATACCTGGCTCAGACTGACTAATTCTGTAAGGATGCAGCAAAGAAGCTGTCATAAAGGAACTACCCTTGGTTTCACTGGGCTCTTACTCCTGGAAGATATTTGGTGCCTTATAAATATTAACTGAATTGTTCTAATAAAACTGATTTGTTATTTATAGCATGTCTTTATTTTTTGTCATGAATAATTTAGTATCATTTAGCATGAATGTAATTGCTAGGCTTTCGCAAATATAATTTATATTGAGCTTAAAGGATGGGAAGAAACAGCTGTGTTCTAGTCTCTGGATTTCTGTAATGTCTCTGCTGCTGCCATATGGTAAAATTTAAATAAATAAACACGATCACAGTATGAAAGGTACAGCAAACATTCTATGCTAATCCAGTTTTAGAGTGGTTTGTGAAGACACTCATTATTTAGATATTCTTTGGCTCTGCTAGTCTGTATCTTCTTAAACGAACAGCTTCATATCACAGAAGGGAAAACAGATTTGGAAGGAACAACACCTCTCTATACCTACCTATCACTAATTTGCTAAATCAAACAGATTTTGTTTTTTTTTCTTTTCAGCAGTCAGATAGGAAGTATATTTCCTATGCAGCTTAATTGAAATTCTATTTTGTATCTGCCAGACTTACCTACTTTATTTATAGCATACAGAACTCCTATATTGTCATTTAGCAGGCTATATAAAATCTGCTTGTTCAGACTGGTTATGCTAATCAGCTTTTTCCTGGAACATCTCATGATAGTTGCCTTGACTGAGGTGAGATCATTGAACTGTTTGTTTACTGCTATGGACCCCTGTGTCACTGAAGACAATATCCATAGCTTGAAAGTTGTTGTAAGTGTGGATATGGTCATTGTTTTGAAAACAGGAAAATCAGAACTACAAGAAAAAGTTGTATTTGCAATAATTGATTTTGCACATTTATAACCTAAATTCTACAGAAAATCTGTACCAAAATAGAGTTTTCTCAGTAATATAACATTGCTAGAGTGAGCCTTCATGATAGTAAGATAAATGTTCATTATAAGTGGATTGTCCATTATCTTAGAATTTGGCAATTTACTGCATTCAAGTGATAACTGATTTGAATTGAATTTCAACACAAAACATTTCTACAGAAACTACCTTTTTTTCCTAAAGAATTTATTATAATGAACTTCAAATTCTACATGAAAGAACAAATCTTAACAAACTGGTTTTTAAACAAAGGAATATGAAAATGGCCTATTTCAAAGACTTTGGTCATAAATTATTGAAGTCAAATGCATAAAATTCTCAGAGAATTCTCAGTTTATTCAAGTATTATATGGTCTAAATATAGGGAATTAAATATTTTATTCTTTTAATCCATTAATTTCTCCAAAACCTTGCCTTCCAGGCAAAACTGAGCATAGTTGCATTGTAAGCTTCTGTTACATTTGTAACATATTGTAACTATTTTCATTTAGAAATTGAAGAACATTTTCACCTTCTTTGTTTCTAATTTTGCCTGAGGAAGGGCTTCAAGATTAAGCTATTCATTTATCACTGATTTAAAATTTTCCACCTAATCCAAAGGTAAGTAGAACGCAAAGCTGTTCTATACTCAATACAATAGATTATCTTCCCCAGGCTCATATTATTTTTAAAGACTATATTCTTTGAGTGACTTAAAAAAATACAGTCACTATATTATTGCTGAAGTGTTTAGTTGATAACAGAACATTTCAAAATGAGTAATTTGAATTTAAACTATAATTAAAGGATTAAATCCATTCTCTTCATTCAGAGCCACTGAGTTGAGATGACTTGCAGAAATCTCATTTTGGATTTGCTCAGCCTTACATTTTCTTTTTCTATCCCTGATATGAACATGTGTACAATACAAATATATTGAGACAAATTGCCTATGATTTAACACTCGATTATGTTGTACTTGCATTATCTTGTTTCAATTGTTATCTATAACATTATATTACAAATAATAGTTACTGATTGACTGAATGAATGAATGAGAAGAATTAATACCTATCAAATAGCATTTGATCAATAAAAAACCAAATACATAATCATCTGAAGTGTCTTTCTTTTCTTAGAAAATCCATCTTCTTTTCCTTTCTTCAGAAACCCAACATATAAATCAGTTCAGTTCCCTGATGAGAGACCACAGTAGCTGTAGTACAAAGGGAGCACTCTGGAAAAGGGTGAAAGATAATCCTGCTATCTCTCTCAAGTTATGAATCAAACCTCCTTTTGGTTTTGAATTAATGTTTTGCACACATCATACAGAATTTACCTATTACTCTGTTTCCTTTTTTGAGTACTGTGGACAGAGACTATCTTTAGATCTTTGACACAGAGAACCTCCCTGTGATAGAACATCAACCTGAGGATGGCTAATTCACAGCAGTATTACTCCACTGAAGAGCCTGCAGCTGAAGAACACTTAAAATGTGTCAATTACTCACCTACTGCTTTCATACTAGTAAAGATGTCTTGAAGAGGGAGGTCCTTGCTAGCCATAGATATTTGACAGCAATATCAAGTGTATATTGCAGGACTTAAACTGCATCTGTCTTCTGCTCGAATTAGATGTCTGAATTCCATAAATAAATGTATTTCATATTGCACATGTATGCTTAAAAGAGCACCAACTAGGGGCTCACTTTTATTACTGGGGTGTTTTATTCTTCATATAAAGTATGCATTGTGAATGACATTGTGTCTGTGAATACATGAAAGAGTGATTGTTGACAGTTTTAAGCATATAACCTGTTTGCATTAAATTGTCTTTCTGGAGGGTGCTGCATTTCCCCATTAGTGATAGAGCATTTACTTTTCTGACTTTTGTTCTCTGAAGCAGATGAGAGTATGCAGTGTGCTAAATCTCCAGTGTCATACAATTCAGTAAATGTAGATGATGTCCAAAAATCCTACAGTATTTTTCAAACAATATCTACAATTTTGAGAATCATTTAACTATCTTCCACCCATGGGAGAAATCAAAGCAGGTATGAAACTGTATCTAATCACAATGCATAAGAATTTTATTTACCTAACAAATTCAACAGGTGACAAGTAACTTTCCTAAAAGTTAGAATATATAATAAAAGCAGATTCTCAAAAGCAACAATTTTGACCAAGTTGACTGCATCAGTTTGAGGGACGTACCTATTCCCTCTGTGTCATAATTTTACTTTACAGTTGTTGATGACCGTGATTCTGCTGAACTGTTTCCCTCACCTTCAGTACACTGAATTCTTTGGATGGTAACTTGATTTATTTCCTTTCCCACCACCAAATGCGTGATTATTACTGATCAGAAAGTGTAAAGGTATTTATATATTTTCAGACAAACATGCCTTCTTCATAGAAGTGTTGTGTTTTGTTAATACCTCTAATTTTTCTTTTCCTTACACAGCAGATACATGCAATTTAAAAATTCTGTGATGTTACTTCTGGCTTATAGTAAAAGAAAGAACTAAGTTAGCTCTTCCAATCATAATTTTTACCTCTATTACATATTTTCTGATATGCATGTGCATGTTTGCTGAACTATCCAGGAAACCACAAAATATGTCAAAGAAAACTAGGCACAAGTCTATCAATGAGATAAGCCAGTATAGTTATCTATCAGGACATAATGTCTGAAACTGTGAGAAGCTTCTCTTCCTACACTTCTTCTAAAGGCTTAGGAATTTAGTCAACAACTTGAAGACCAGCCTATGGATTGTTAACTTGTATGTTATTTGGTTTTGAGCATATGGACCCAAAAGCCTCAAATCCATCAAATATCCGTATGCATCCAAGTATATTTGAGTAACTCAGATGCAGACATCCCAGAAAAATCCTGCTTTTTCATGTGGAATGCATTTATAACAATATGAAAAATTGTCAGACTTCAACTGTACTGATCCCATCTATGGACATTTAGCCTACTTTGGTCATATTGTCTGATACATTGCTCTGACTCTCTTTCCTTATAGTCCTAGGGGTAGCTCCTGTTCCTAGCTAAAACTCAAGACTCTATAGGTGCAGTTTATTTTTAAGGCAAGGAGCAAACATCCAAGTGGGGAAGCATCCTTAGAAGTGATCCTTTACTAAATTCAACAAAGAAAGAGTGTATGCATTCCAGGAATGATCTTCTTGTGTTTTTTTTTCCACACACCCCACCCCCCCTTATTATTATTATTATTATTATTATTATTATTATTATTAGTTTGTTTTTAAAGAAGTTTTGTCAAAATGTTAACAGTCTGGCGTTTTTATTATTCCGAATAAAAAGTCAGAATTCATTTTGTCAACATCTTCAATTTTCAACTCAGTAAACATTGCTTTTCCTTGTATAATCATCTTCCACTACATACATTTTTTTTTGCATGGCTTGCGATTAATGTGGTTCTTTACTTTACAAGTACATAGCACAGACAACATCCAGACAATTCTGGAAATAGCTTTCATTTAATCTGCTATTCTTTCAAAAACAGTTAGTGTAGCTTCATACTTGTGTTTTTTGCTTGTGTTACATGAAGATCAATATAAGACTGTATTGACATAGTTGAAATTATACAAGTGCAGTTACAGTTCTAGCTTTGTTAGCAGTACAGTAGCAGTCTCTAGGTCTGCATCACGTTTCTACTACAGACAGCTCAACCTGTTGTACAATGCACCGGCCACATCAGTATGGCACTGTGGCCACACAGTGTCCATGTGCACAAATTACCCTTTCTTCTCACCTTTCTAGGAACTCATGATTTTCTGAGAGAAAGAAGCCTCATGCATACTCTAAGATGGCCTTATCACAGTTTTTATTATGTGCAAGCTGTATGCGACATTTTGAACAAATGCATTATTTAGTGTATATCAAAGGTCTGAAGAATTTAAATTTGGAACCCTAAAAATTACCAGCCTGACTAAGAAACACAGCTAAATTGTTTCATTTTGAAGGGCTGATATAATCACCAAAATCTCCAAATTTTTTCTTCAGTGTTACTTCTTCAAATCTAAGAAAGACAACTTAAAAATCCCCAGCCATACTCACACTCAGATAATTTTTTGTATTACCTCAGTCAGAGAAGGCGGGTAGAAATTCACAGATACCTCCTAGCAACATAGTAAAAAAAACCTGTGAGCCTTCATTTTGCTTGTAATGGCTTCACAAGCATAATAAAGAAGAGGGAGAAGAAATTTGAATTCTGCAGTGGATAGGTGAGCAGCTGAGTATGACTGGCAGACCTGATGTACCACTTGAAACTACATAGTTAAGTAAATACAGCAATAGTTGTACAACTTAAGTTTAGTAAGACATAGGTGAAGGTATTTCTCTTAATAGTTTATTCAAGTTTGGGATTTTTAAAAATCTGTATTAAAATGCTGACTGACAGAACAAGGTGATGTATTTCAGGTACAGTAGGTGGGGTATTTTATCTTCATTTTAATGCATCCTTAGGTATTAAAATAGCAAAATGTGCTATTTTAAAAACAGGACGTGATTTGACAGCTCTCTCTGCTTCTGCTTCCCATCAGCTCCTTATATGTAGGTCTATAGTGTCAGCATTGCCTTTGCAGCACTTACAGGCTAGTCTTTGGAATTCAAATTTCTGTTTTCCCTGAATCAATTTGCTTTCGTAATAGACACAGAATTTGATCTCCAGAAATAGTTGGGGATTTTTTAATATCCTTCACTGAACAGTCTGTTCCCTGGGGCATGCCCTTACTACTATGGGGTTATGCATACAATGTAACATGCCAAGGACTCAAGAATAAAGATTGATATATATGAAGGAGCTATACAATGACTTGTGCTCTCTAGAGGGAGGTCTCAAGCCAAGCGCATTTGCAGCCTGTCAATGCTTGTTGGCACGTTAGAGATACCCAGGCACACTGAGGTCTCAGGAACACGGATTTTTGAGTGATTACTCACTGCTGCTACTTTTGTAACTATCCAGATAATTTTCCAGCTGCCTTTTCAAATGCAGGTCTTTTTTCTATTTCAGAGCAAAAGAAACCCTCTGGGTCCTGAGAGAGGAGCAAACCAGATGTTAATTTTTATACCAAAATTATATGTTTAATTCCCACATGAGTGTGTTTTATCACATCCTGACTGTGAGAACCTAAAAAGGCAAGAAGGGACACTAGGGCTCATTATTTCCCTTGTTTTCTGCTCTGCCTGTTACTTACATTAAGCAAGCCCACTATGTCTGCGTTTGGTGGCTGTCTAATGCTAAGTATGACCATCGCTCCTAATGAAGGACTTACTCTTCTGAGATTTCACTTTCTACTGTTGAACTACATCTGCCATCAGTAAAAATTAGAAATGCCAGGAAACTGGAGGCATGTATTTTATTAGGATTTCCATTTTGGTTCATATCTCTTGTTGTACGCTAAAGGGGGACTAGGTTGTTCAGTGTTTAAGTTCTAGAAAAAAGATAGGAAACACAGTAGGTACCAATGTTCTTTGCCAGGCTCAGCCACTGAAGGTACACTTAGAGGGTGTGCACCCTGTTGCTAGGGAAAAAATGTCATGTGAGTCTGTTTCATACTGTCATCAATATTTTGCTTTGAAACATTGCATTCTTGTACTTTCGCAACTTATATCTCCAATACCTAAAACCCTTACATAAAGCACCTGGTGTGAAACAAAGGAAATGAAAGATTGGTTTAGAAGGAATAATGAAAAAGTTACAACAGAAGAGAGCTGATTACAGTGTGATTGAAATTAGTTTCTACTGCCTTGGCTTGGTTTATTCCAAAAAGACGAAAGGAGACTAAATATTGATTTGAGTCAGTTTATATTGACAAACCAGATTATGTATCCATTTGGAACAGGACACATGAGAAGAGGGGATCAATAAAAAGATATGGAAGGGAAGTTTGTGTGGTACCCTGATGACAGATGAAACTAATTTTTTTTTGTACTTTTTATCTTTTATAACTTATTAGAAGATCTGAATTTGAATAGGACATCCAATCTCAGTTATAATGCTGCATAAATGCAATTTGCTATTTCAGCAAAAATCTTCAAGTGTATGCATTAGAAATACGATTATTTGGAATGATAAATTAATGCTTAATTGCTTTCCCTATAAGGATACTACCTAGTAACCTGATTTCTAGACAAAGTGACAGCAATGAAACTCATCTGCAAAAGGATAGACAAAGATACACTACCATGACTTCAGAATCAATTTTATAGAATACTAGTGGAAGATTTAACACTTGTCTTCATGTGAAGGCATAAAGGATCTCATCCACCTGCAGATTTAGAAAACATAGTTGGCTGAAAATACTGCAATTGTATTATATTATTGGTATCTATGAAAGAGATGAGTTGAAACAATGAGCTTTTAATTCATATCTGTATCAGAGGACATGACAGGTAGAGTACATGTGTCACTGTTTATACTGGGAGCGGAGAGAAGCAGCAACACACAAATTCGGCAAGAGAGAGAAGGGCGAGTGCCTTTATTAATTTATAACCCCATTTTATATATCCTAGCCCCATAAGGCGATTGGTCAGTGATTACCCATCTCCTAGGGTGATTGGCTAAAGTCCTACAACACCCATTTCAAAACATTTTTTCCCATGTACCATAAACAGAACTTAACAAAACACCAGGTGTTGATCCAGCTTACAAAAACCATCCTACTGTTTTTCATAACTTGTGTGAGAAAGGCAGAACTCTCACTGAATATTGTGAGAACCTGAGAAAATCCCTCTGCTAGCAGCTTTTCAGCATCCATATTCACGTGTATAGGATACAAACTTATATTTCCATGGAGGGACAATTCCTTACACAGATAAACTATAAACACAATATTTAAAAGCAAACAGGTTAAGTTTGTCCCAAAATGTTGGAAAAGGCAAACTCTGCCTTTATCATTTGATGAAAACTTGCACAATCTTTAAATTCATTCATGTGTCTGCCCCTAAATTGCCATGTAAGACCACATAATTCAGTTACCGTTTTTGTGCCTGAGTATACCTGCATATAAAATGGCCAATATCAATTGCTGGGAGCACAGTTTAGAACTTGTCATACATTCATGGTTGAACAGGATGGAAGCCACTAGCTTCCTCCATTAGCTCATGATGGAGCTGTAAAACTGTATTAGTTCACATACATGCATCCTATCTGCTTTTCTTAAGATTGATCCCTAGAATGTTCTGGCCAGAACTGAAGCACAATGAGTGGATGTTTTACCCATCATTTGAAGCTTTGCAGAGGAAGTAAACCCAAAAGACAGGCACCTTACTTTTCTGTTCAGACAGAGGAGAGCCAGTGGGCTTACATTTCTATTCCCTGCTTTGAAGTTCACAGGATTATCAGAAGGAGATGCTCACTCAAGCCTTGTCCTTGTCCACTGCTGTGTATACCAGAGCAATAGGATCTATAGGTTTCTCAAACTATGCTGCAAGGTGGATAAGTCATTAATTGTTATGTTATTTTACCAGCTGGTGCCCAAAATTTTGTAATTTTTATCTGTTTATGTAGTTGTATAAGGAGTAGTTAGATCATATTTTATCTCAATGTCAAGGGTTAGGTCCAGGTCAGACCCCGGACAGGTGGCAGATGCTGTTTATTAACCCCTCCTCCTTATTCCCCAAAATAGGCAATAAGGGAGAGACATTTACAAAGAACAACCCCCCCAACACCTTCTCCCTCCCCACCCCCGCCCTGGATGGCAGTTGTATCACCATCACTACTGATGTTGCATGACAGGCACTGGGGAAATCCAAGACTGGACCCAGTGGCAGACAGGACCTGGATTCAGGAGCTGGATTCTGCACATGGAGTCAGGAACGGATGGCTCAGGATCAAAGGCAGAATAGACAGAGTCCTCCTTGAACATCAACCATCGAAGAAGAGCTTGACCCTCATGATCCCTCAGCTTTATACTGAATATGATGTATATGGGCTGGAATACCTCATTGGTCAGTTTAGGGTCACCTGTCCTGTCCATTCTTCACTGTAGGTGTGACCTTTTACTTTCTGCACTCCCCAATATGGCACATAAGGCTTATCAGTGACCTTGGTCTGCACAGGACCCAGAATAAGCAAGAGACTTTCTGCACACCAATCTTTGTCAATAACTCTAAATATGGAGCATTATCACCGCTAGAAGCAGACACTGTCTGCAAAAATATGCCATTAACTTCAGACAGTGCAGTTACTTAGAAGAGACTGAGCTGAAAAGTAAAATCACCAAACAGAATTAGTTCTGTTCTAACTCAAAACAGGAAAGACAGTGTAATTGGATCCATTTAATAGTTCTGATTTTCTATTATTTGTGAACATTTGGAGAAGACACCACTTCAACAGTTATAATCAGTGCACAGAGAAACCCACCAAAGATAGGGTTGTATTCCTAGCACATAAAAAAGATATGGTGAAGTGATGCAACATCAATTTTTTGCATATGCATTTGGGCATATGCTTAATACAGCCTTTTGTAACTGTACCCTCTCCAAAGTTTCCTTGTTTTGTTCCTTGAATGAAATAATCTACAAACTAACTGAAAGACTTTTCAGTCATTAAACTGTCATTATGTAATGTGTACTTTCATGTTTTACTCATTGAAATATTTTCTGCTAATATAAAAATTATTAGTTTTCTTATAGGCTTTGGCATTCAACATGGTGATATTTCTGGAGACTGTTTTATTTTCATTATACTGATATGGAATGAAAATGCTCTCAATGGCATTAATGTGTAGGGAGCAGAGGAACAAAAATTTAAGACATACTACTTTGGAATTCCCAATGCCTGGTATTCAGATAGTGATCTGTGGCATGCTCATAAGTTCTCTGCAGAGCTTTCACTGACTATGGTTGTGCTAATAAGCATCAATATGCAAGACTATAAGATGGGGATCCAAGCATCAAACAGTAGTATGCTGTCAGCTACCGTTTATAGACATTTTGAATTGAGTGATTCTACAAACATTATCTAGGCACGCTGTGTGGTAGAAAAAAGGTTAAAATCCAATTTTGTTTGGCAATGTTTCACAGCCTTACCTTTGATTGACAGGTTTTTAAGCCAGAAGAGAACATTAGATCATGTAGTACCATATGTCCTGTATATTGAAGGATATTATATGTTTTCCAGTGACTTTAGGCTACATTTTCCGGAAAGGTGCCTAGCTTTGATGTGAGAGCACCAAGTAACAGAGAACCTACAATTCCCCTTGGGAGTTTGTTCAAGCTCTTAATCACCTATGCTGCTAATTTTTTTTGTCTTATTCCTAATTTGAATTTCCCTGCCTTCTTTTTCTACCCACTGGTTTCTGACATTCCCTGCTAAATTAAAGAGTTCTTTATTTCCTTGTGAAGGTGCCTATACACAGAAATCAAGCTACCTGCACGTCTTTTTTTTTTTATAAGATAAACAGACGGATATTTTTTAGACTGATATTTTTTAGTCCTTACTTGTATTTTCTGCAGCCTGGAAGTTTTTTTTCTATACCATATCTGATTTTTCCAGTGACATTTTAAAACTGAACTGTGTAAAGTATGCAGAACAGAAGGCAGTTCACCAGTATCAATCTCACCAGTGCTATCTAGAGGCATAAAACCAGCACTTCTTTTCACTACTCCTTGTAGTGCTTGATCCTTGTGCTTGCTTGATCCTTCGAGGTTTTCATTAACCCACATTATCTCTATGTTTTATCAGGAACTAATTTTTTTTTTTTAATGACCCTGAATTTCTTTTTCAGACTTAGTGCTATAAGGAAATAGATTTCTAGTTATGTAGCCATGTATTGCATCTTGGGGTGGCGTGGAGAAGGAAAAGGATTTTTGTTTCTCTGTAAAAAATGCATCGTGTTTCAAATCCAGAGCAGATCTCCTTGACCTTACCCTTTTCTATCTGTTTTGTGTAATCTTCATCATCTTCTTCTGTGCTGACATAATGCATACTTCTGAATCATACTTAGAAATATGGGGGTTTACACTACTCACCTCCAGAAACAGCCTCTGTTCTATATTAATTCTTTATCGCTGGTTATTTTTGCAACTAATCAATTATCTAATTATTAGTCTTTTTAATATATGCTTTATTGTAGTGTTTTTCATTAATTTGTTAATTAAAGAATAATGGATACTGAGTCAAAATCCTCACAAAAGTTATTTTTGTGCAGTAAGTTTACCAGCCAAAATTCAAATCTCATGAACAATTGAATCTGATTTGATTTACAAGTGGTTTTTTTTGTTCTTTTGGGTAATATCAATTGACCTTGATGATATTATTTTCATTAAATTTTTACTTGATATTATTTCATACTAACTTTTCCATGGTTTCGCCTAGTATGACATAATTACCAGACATTTCCCATTGGAGCATTCTTAATATTTTCTGAATCCTCTAGAGTGTCTTCAATATGCTAGATAATGTAATACTAGCTAAGAAAAATCCATAAAATTCTTCAACCAACTTACTAGTAATTTGTGGGTGAATGTTACACAGGCCTGTTGATGTAGAACTACAGAATTCAATAGATTCACATTAACATTTCCCTTAGTTATTAATAGATTTAATTGGATGTCTGTACAGAGTCATAAGCAAAGCATTCTGCTTCTTTCTAAATACTGAGCAGAAGCATGAGTTCTATTTTTTTTTCTATATGATTATTTACAATTTTATTATATCCTCTGTTAAAATATTCATGACATTTCTTAAGTTCTCAGATACTTTAAAAGCTCTTAAGTTATATCAGGCACTGCTTTTCCCTCATGTCTTTATCTCCTAACCAAATGCTACTGGTCTTAATTCTTATCTCCTTATTCTGGAGTCAGACTCTGGCTTCCCCAACCAGTCCCTTTCTCCAGAAGCTTCTCATTTTCTCTGATTTTAAGCATAGTGTTTTGTTTTTGCATGCTGCAAGGGGATCATAAAAAGCTTTTAGGAGGTACAGTCCCTGAAGACTACTAGTAGACTATGGCAGAGGAGAGCAGGAGTTTTTCTGCTAGGATGGGATTCTTGAATATCCATTTGTTGGCAGAGTCTTTGAAAAATTCTCAGTAGCCATTATGGTCTATTTGTCACCCTAAATTTCTTAAATATTACTTTTGGACTTCTTTTTCCTCTATTAGAGAAAGGGAAAGGGGGAAGAAAAAAAATAACATTAAAGCAGTATAATATACCTGTTATATTTCACATCTTCTCTTCCAGCATTCTTGGTGAAAGAACTGTAAGACTCTAAATTATTAATGCAAGGACAAGGTATTTCTATAAACCCTTTCTTTGAAACAAATGACCTAAACTAGGCAAAGCTTATCCCTCTCTGTGTGTAAAATAGACTTGTCATGAGTGTATCAATCTTGTTTTAAGTATGTAAACCTCAAAGGCAAATAACATGCAGTTACTTTAGGTATTTGTACTGTTGCTATATAGTTCAATTAAAAAATTCTGATTTTATCCAGAATAGTTGAATATTGTACAATCTGATCTTAGAGGACAAAAGCCTATTATCTTGCTTATACTAATGCACTGCTAGTTTTTTTGTAAATCTCTTACTGCATAGCTGTCTGACACCAACTTGGTGGGTGGTTTTTTTAATAAATAAAAGAAAAGGCAGCCTAATCTATAAGGCTGCTGGTTTGTCTGTTGGCTTGGTTTTTTTTTAAAAAAAAAAAAAGCCTAAAAGTAGTAGATTTTAAAACATCTATTTATTTTGGACAAGGAATGATTATCACTAGATCACGAATTCTATATTCTTCATCTCTGGACAGGCACTATAGTTGGTTTTGCCCTTCAGAAGATTCACCTTAAAAAAAAAATAAATTAACATTTCAAGGCTAGATTTCAAAAGCATTTAGCATCACAATAATAGGACTGACATAAACTTGTAAGCATAGTAGCTGCCTACTTCACAGCTTATGCTTCATTGTACCTTATGTATCTAGACACTTTTGAAAGCTGTGATACATCTCTAGGCATTCAAATGCCTCTAAATTCCTGCATCATAGATACTTAAAAGCAACAAGCTGAAATGTCAGACTTTATATGAATAGCTTTCATTGGTTTAGAAAATCTTTATTTCAGATTTAAAAAAAAATGAAACAATTAATAAGAGGACAAATAACTCAGGAACCATCAAAATAGATCAACAAGGAATATTAGGAACTTTATGAACTATCACAAAATATTTAACACATTAATTTTTTTAATTAACAGTAGTTCTTGGCTGAAACATTATATATCAATTTCTGAAAAACACTGGCTTAATTTTGTGAAATTATAAAAATGTCTGTAATGCAAATTGGCACTGGGATATGTAGCAGTAATAATGGAGATACAATTGCCAAAATAGGGAGTGAACTTATATGCAGGTGTATGTACGCATGCTCACAGATTTTTGTAAACACATGCATGCACATACACCATGTTCACTCCCACCATTGGCAAAATTATCTTCATTGTGTGCATGGATGTCTGTGAAGAACAAGAGAAATTTCTATTCTCTGGTGTCAGTGACAATAAATAGATTGCAGAGAAGTTGTGATGAATTGGGCGTGTCATGCAAGATAAATTTCAGTATCCTGTTAAGAAGGCTGTGTGAGTGAGGAACTGCATGAAAGGTCTGACAAGTTGAAGGAGGAAAGAGTCTTTTTTTTTTTCCTTTCGCTGTCTTTTTAATCTTTCCACATCAAATCCCATTGTCACCTTTTCCCAAATCCTTTCTTAGTTCCCTTCTATCATGCAGACTCCCTGTTTCTTCCACTAGTGCTTTTGCACCATCTCTTCTGCAGTGACTTGATAATACAAAGATCAATAAGATTGGAAGGGGTAAAATCTGAAGGAGGCACAGTGTCTGACATTTTAGTCAAGATGAAGAGTAGTCAACCCTACTGATATGTGAAAGAAGTGGTGCACTTGAAAATGGCACAGGGGCTTCCACCACCTCTCCAGGGAGGGCATGTGGCCACACCCCTCTGCCTGAATGTTCCCTGCGCCTAGCACTGCCACAGCAGGTCCATTTATCTGTATTGAAAATCTTTCCTACTGATGTTTTCACTTTTCAGTTGTTTTACATATCACTGAATCTCTTGTAAATTTTTACTACTCTTCTCTGCAACATCAATATCTGATTTCATGTTTTGCAGTGCTTGTCTTTTCCACAGACTCAGATGTCACCCAAAATTCACTAGGTGCAGAAAACGTCTACAGTTCAGAAAAATGAAGACAGCTTGTGTGTTTGTCACAATGACAGATTATAATAAAAACTAGAATGATAATGGATAATGCGTTTCAGGGTTTGCCTGACCCTTTAAGACCTTTGTTGTCTTAGTCTTCAGATATTACAACATTTTCTATTGTTTATGTTTTGTTTTGTCAATTTCTCTTGTTTTCAATTAAAAAAACCCAAACAACCCCCCCAGAATTTGTCACATAATAAATTGAAGCCAAGTAAAGATTTACAGAAATGTGGATTGATGTTTTTGCTGGGTTTGTAAGTGGAAAAAGGCAGAAATTTACTTTTATAATCCCTTTAAAAATGTTTGTTTAAGCTGTTGCAGGTACATCTCGCGACATTTTGGAAAGCTTATTTCATGCAAACTTTCCTTGGATATTTTTTGTATAATGAACTTACCAAACACTCTAAGGCAGAATACTGCTTCATTCCCCTGCATTATTCTGTAAGGAACATTTTTGTCCATATATATGTGTATTTTTTATAAAAATTGACGTAAAAATATATAACTCTATTGAAATAAATAATTGCATTCTTACTGTTTCTACTGAGCACCTTTCTTTTAATACGAAACAAAATTGGGCAACAGATAAAAAAAATACAAGCAATCATTACTGTGACTATGTCAAGGAATAAAAAAGGTATATAGGAGTAAAAAGATTAAAAAAAAAACCCAAACAGGAAAGAAAACTTACAATTAAGTGTTTTTGTAATTAT
>WTSP01005484.1:0-25990 GCA_025331215.1 Actenoides lindsayi | reverse complement strand
TCCTTTGTTTCATAAAACCTTTTTTTAAAAAAAAAAAAAAAAAAAAAAAAAAAAGGGAGAGAGAGAGAGAATCCAAATATTTTGTAGCTGTTGTGTGGATTTTCATAGGGCTTTGCCAGGAACTGCTTTACAGCAGCATAATACATGTCTATACTTCCATGCCTGACTGAGAGAAATCAGCTTACCTTAGGGAACAAGTAGATTGGCAGGATGAGCAGCTGATTTTATTGTGTCTGCCCTGACACCATACAGCAGTGGAGCAGAGATCTGGTATGCCTTTTGATCTGAACACCATTAGTAAGAAAGAGACATGCAGATGCACTCTAAACCAAGTAACCCCATGCTCCAGCATGCAAGGCATAGCTACGTTTGCCTTGCAGTGCAGACTTAATGAATTCCAGCAGCTTCTAGCTATGTAAGAGGGCAGAGCAGGCAGCACCAGAAGTTTTTAAAACAATTCAAAGAGATATTAGCCAGTTGCAGTAGAGCTCCCAGCTGTCTTAAAATATGGAGCAACTTAATGACAGGTATCACACACTTTGTGTGTAATATCTAAAGGGTGGGTGCAAGGAGGATGGGTCTGAATTGTTTTCAGTGGTGCCCGGTGACAGAAAGCAACACAACAAGGGGCAACAGGCACAATATGGAACACAGGATGTTTCATGTAAATATGAGGAAAAGCTTCTTTACTGTGAGGATGATGGAGCATTGGAACAGGCTGCCCAGAGAGGTTGTGAAGTCTACTTTTCTGGAGATATTCAAAACCTTCCCGGATGCAACCCTGTGTAACGTGCTCTAGGCAAATCTGCTTTAGTGTGGGGGGGAGGGGGTTGGACTAGATGAGCTCTAGACGTCCCTTCCAATTTCAACAATTCTGTGATTTTGTGATTCTGTGATTCTGTGACCAGACAAGGCACAGGATACTTAAAGATTTATCTGAAACACAAATAAGTACCTACAAGTCAGCATAAGAAAATCATAAATTATATGTACTGCATATTAAAGCAAGCCTTTCAGAGGCTTTGTGATTTGAAACAATCAAAAAAGAGTGGTTACATGGCTGGTATTGGCTGTTTTAATCTGGTCTGGGATAATAAATGAATAAAATTAGATCAAGATTTATCAGGAAAAAAAATTCACTGGGTCTAGTTATTCAATTGTATTAATAATCACTGGAATTTTTTAGTGTTTTAAGATATGCATTATTCATAAGTTCTGTGTCATTCTTAATTTGACTGTGCTTAGAGAAAGTTGTGGAATGGAAAGAAGACTGAAAAGGAAGTTTACATAAATTATCTCATTTCTGCACTAAGACTTGAAATAGTCATCATGCCCACAATCAGTACATTGATTTTGGCAATGATTTCTTTGGTGAAAATTGACACTCAGAAGATTCGCCACCAGCACAGGCAGGAGTTATCTATAGTTTGTCAGTGCCATACAAGCAATTTTTTTTAAGTGTAAGGTTTACCTTCATGATGTATGTGTTACCATGTGAATTCATTTCTGCTAACTGACCCTGATGAACGCAGAAAATGTTATGAGATCAGTCGTATTTAGATATTGAATCTGCCTACCACAATTTGTGCTCTGAGAAGCCAGTATTTTCCAAAATATTTTTTTAACTAGCATGAAAACTGTCAAAGAAGATAAATTATCTTTAAATCAGAAAATAGCTTCTTTCCTGCTGTCATATCAAACAACACCATATAGTCTAGAAATCTGTGCTTGCTGAATTACTAATGGGAAGACTTTTATGTATTGAACTAGAAGTTATGACATTTGATCTGGGTAAACATGTATAAAAAAGCTCCTTTGTCTCCTAGAAATAAAGGAAAGCATGTGAGGATTAAATATTTAGTATTTGTGTCAGATGAATGGGAAAATATAGAATAAAAATAACTGAAATTCAGGTGTCACCCAAAAAAAATTAAGCAGTGAAGTGTGAAGTATAAACAGTAGACAGAATTTGGAAGATAAATCTTTTCTAGCTTAAGTATCATCAGTGTCATCAGAAGCTTAAATATGGAATTTGGAGCTGCTGTGAATATCTGTGAGGCATCTTACAAGTTAATCAAACATTTGCAGAAAGTTTAGTCAGTATTTCAGTAACGTTGAACTTCAGATTCTATAGATATTGGTAGCTAGCTGGGATGTGGTAACAGGGAATGCATAGTTAAATGGCTCAACATCACACTGGGGATTGAGCAGAGTGCTGCAGGATCCTGGTTCTGGTCTCCAGACAGCTGGAGCTCATCACTGAATGGATGCATTACACTCGAGGGCTGCTAGAAATCAAAGAACAGAGATCATTGCCTAATAGCAGAAGTGGCCTGCAAACTACTGCTCACAGTAAACACACAGAAAAAAAAGCCAAACCCCTTCTGTTCAGAGCCTTATGTCTGTGCTGGTATGATCTCTGTCATGTCCTAGTCCCTGAACTCTGTCCAGGAACTGTCTGACTGGATGGTAGCAGATACACACCAAAACTCTGTTATGGAGAGTTAGAAAGGGTTAACATTATGGATAAACATGTCTTAGCACTTGGGTCCTTTGTCATGTTTTATTTGCTGGTATGGATGTCACAAAACCTGCAGAGGATGTTGTCTTACAATTCACCTTTTACTTTTTGTTGTTACTTTTGAAATAGGTGTTGTAGCTCTTTGAAAAAGCAGATGTGCTCAGCAGTCTTGATTCCCTTGTTCAGTTCTAGGACCCTTCCTTGCTGCCTATTAGGGCAACAGCTGGATGAGTGATGTTTCCCTTTTCTCAGCCACATATTCTCCAAGAGGTCTGCATGAAGCATGCTTGCTCTGCAGACAGGTTACAAACCACAGAGACTGGGACTGTCAAGTGCATCTCACTTAAAACAGAGGCAGGTTCTCAGGTATAGAGAGTCTGTTCTGATGTTCTGGATGTTACTTTTAAAGAAATAATACAATAACAATTCAGTGAACTAGCACTGCAGGTTCCTATGTCTCTAAAAGACACACACACACACACACACACAAAATCTCAGGTATCAGATAGACAGTTTTGTTTATTTGGAAATAATGAAGATAGATGTTATTAATGGAGTTAACACTCTAGATGTTGTATTTTATCTGAGTTACAAACTTGGCCTGAGACATGACATCAGACTCACAGGAAAGTGAAGAGAAGTGCAAATGTTTCAAACAAGGCATGTTTAAGCAGACAGATGCCATCTGATCAAGTTGCAAAGAAAGTGCATTCTCCCATAAGTGGTTTTTAACTTGACTATGGCACAAAAGAACATACTCTTCTTTCCTGTGTTTTCTCACTTGTTGACATACAATACATAATGCATAGGCCTTCAAATAGTTGTTGAATTTGTGATGTAGAATATCTACTATAGCTAATTTGGAAATGTAATGGGTTGTTTTTATTGACTAAAATTAAAATGGACATATTTTTCTTCCTGTAATAATTTTCTGTTCAAAGTTTGTTCCCACGTTTAGCATATGAAAACTCATACCCTGCAAACCTGCATTATTTAGTACTCTCCATCTTTCAATGTATTATTTAACTTTCAGTAACACACTTGAGGATGTAATCCAATAGAACTTTAGTGAAGAAAACCCCTCCTCTCCTGACTAAAATTCTAAATAGTGTGTACTCATTATCTGTGGTACTTATTTTCAGAAGAATGAGCTGTGAAGAATAGCTTCAGGTAAAGAGCTGATTTTATTGCTATAAGCTTAAAACAAATCAAAACAAGAAATAGAAGAATAATACTTCACCTTTCATCTAGGAATATATTCTGCATGTATATTCCTTCTGTAGTGGGTAAGTAAATTCAAATGGAAGTTTAAGAATATACTTAAGCATAAACCTGTTTCAAGACAATGCAATTTAAAAATCTTTCAAATCCCATCCTCTACTGAATATAATATTACCAGTTACTAATTTTGATAATGGAAAACCACTACTGAAGCGAAAAATGAATAAAACTGTAAATTGTTTGTTAAATGAAGGAATCATACATAATAAATGTTCCTAAAAAGCTGTATTTAAATAATTGAAAACAATGCATTTTCCACACACAAGTTTTCTTTACAGCGTAGAATAATTCATATAGTTGTCCAAAATGTATTTTCAAAATTTCAAAAAAAGTAAGTTGTTAAGTAAATTGTTAACTAACATAAAAAGACAGAGAAGTTACTTACAAGATAATTTGAATACAAATCAGTAACTCCCACACTTGAAGCAACATCATGGATTTTCAACAATATAAAGTACATTAAGTAATATGTATTTACTTCCCTGTAGGAAAAATAACCCAATTATCTCACAAACTACTGTTTTCAGTTTAGCAACTAAAATAAGCATTTACCAAAAGCAATTTTTTTTTCATTTTTTTCAGAACATTATGTGGAAGGTAAAAATAACTCAGTGACAGCACAATATGGTTATTACTCAAATTAATAATTTCCCTTTTACACTCAAGTTGGCATTTTTAGATGCTCTTATCATAGAATCATAGAATGTTTGCGGTTAGAGAGGACATTTAAGGGTCATCCAATCCAACCCCCCCTGCAGAGAACAGGGATATCTTTAACTAGATCAGGTTGCTTGGAGCCCTGTTCAGCCTCATCTTGAATGTTTCCAGGGATGGGACATCTACCACTTCTCTGAGCAACCTGTTCCACTATTTAACCATCTTAATTATAAAGAAATTTTTCCTTATATCTAGTCTAGATCTATCCTCTATCAGTTTAAAACCATTATTATCCAATGTTCTTTTACAACAGGCTCTGCGAAGAAGCTTGTCCTCATCTTTTTATAAGCCCCCTTTTAAGTACTGAAGGCCGCTATAAAGTCTTCCTGGAGCCTTCTTTCCTCTAAGCTGAACAGCTCCAGCTCTCTCAGTCTGCCCTTGTACGAGAGGTATTCCAGCCCTCTGATCATTTTTGTGGCCCTCCTCTGGACCCACTCCAACAGGTCCATGTTTTTCCTGTGCTGAGGACTCAAGATCCGGACACAGTACTCCAGGCGAGGTCTCACCAGAGTGGGCAGAATCACCTTTCTTGACCTACTAGCCATGCTTCCTTTGATGCAGTCCAGGATAGAGTTGGCCTTCTGGACTGTAAGTGCACATTGCTAGCTCATATCCAGTTTTTCAGTCACCAGTACCCTTAAGTGCTTCCCTGCAGGGCTGCTGTCAATCTCTTCATTCCCCAGCCTGTATTGACACCAGGGATTGCCCAGACCTAAGTGCAGGAATTTGCACAGGCCCACTTCTCAAGCTTGTCCTGGTCCCTGAATGTCATCCTATCCCTCACCACTCTCTTCTCTTCTTCTTTTTCAAAATTAATGCATAAAGTAGACTGAGGAGGGACTCTGGGCTTTCTTGAACTTTCCTTCTCTGTCCCATGCTTATTTGAACTTTTTCTCTCTCCTACTGACCACAAACCTTAAGTTATTCAGCGAAGAAATCTCTCCATTTTCACTCAATGCAAATTAATCATAAGCAGTATTCCATCTGAAAATAGCTCGAAGTTTAAAGGTAGATAAATTATTTCAGTATTTCTGCTGAGATTGAAACTGGTGGTTTGATGAAAAGCTCTAAACTTCCTACTGATGAATGAAAAATCAAAACCACATCAGATTTCTGAGCATGAGCAGAAATATTTTTTGTGTAGCAAACTAAACATCTTTATTACTTCTCTCTGGTACTGATACAGTATTATATTTTCTAAATATAAATCAAGGGATTAACCAACTGAAGACAGGGGTGTAGATTTTGTCAGCTTTACCCTCAGCATAATAGAAAATAAAGAGAATTCCCTCAGTATGACCAACCATTACATCGGGTACTAAAGGTGTGTCATAATTGCTGGTAGTCTGTAATAACAGAAATATATCAGGAAGAAGTGGAAATCCTCAGCTTTAAAATCTCTCATACATCTCTGGATTCAATTGTTTGATTGCATTGACCGTTAAGACTTCTGTTTTCCTATTCACGTCCAAAGGACAAAGGATTTTGGAAGTTAAATCACTTGCATTTTGTATAAATGTGTATGAATATATACATATCTATCTATGCTATCTTTAACACACTAGACAATGTATAGATGGGGACCCATTCTTGGTACCTTTATTTGACTTCCTTTGTCTTATTGACTGTGTAGTGATAGACCTGACAGTTTTCGCTGGAAAAGTGGCTTAAAATCCGTAAGAATAGTGTTATGTTAGTGAACATCATAAAGGCTGATTAAGCACGCAAGATTTATAGGGAAAAATCTTTTAGTGGGAAAAGCAATATATCCAGAAAAAAAGTACAGACTTTCAGGTGCACAAGCCTTTTTCGGGTCTGAAACAGAAAAATTCAAATCATTTCTGCCACAGTGGTTACAGTTACACAAAAGATTACTGCTGTTTCATGGAAGATGGTGAACTGCACTATTTCTAATGTTTTAATGTATAACCTCTGAGATCCTCATTGTTGCAGAAAGCAGAGCTTGTAATTTCTTTGGATTTGTTAATGAGCAAAGTCAATTTTCACTGAAAAATCAGTACTGTTTCATTCAGCAGGCCCCTAGTTTTTGTTTTGCATTAGCAAATTTTTTTACTATCAAGGTGAAGAGAGAACTCTGGACATTGTACGCATAGAGAACATAGCAAACAATATAAGCTAACATATTTTTGATTTTATTTTTTATTGGATATTTTTATTATGATAGTAATTACATGCTCAAGACACAATCATTGTCATGCTGAGCCAAACACCAGTCAAACACAATACCCTGCACTGCTGTGCTTAGAAGTGTAGCAGCAACTACATATTCTGAAATAACTTTGGGTCATACTGAGTTCAGATTTTAGTAATGATATGGGTACAACTTCCTTCCTACATCAGCATCTTGTTTGTTTCCAGCAGCCTGGGAGCAAGTTCAGACCCCACTGAAGTAAAAATATTGGTTAGCTGATTGCTTGGTTTCATTCCATTCTGTTTATTGAGCTGTATAGGTTGCAGATGAATAATGCTGGATACAGTTTTCTAGTAAAATTTGTGTGTCACTTTGCCACATGAACAAAACATCTGTTAGTACCAGAACTACCATTATAGCAGTATTGTCTGGATTCATTACAGGCCAACACTGTTGGACCTAACAGAACATTATGGGTCTCTGAAATGTCCAGAACAGAGTACCTTCTCACTAATTTTATTAATGTTATTAATTATTCTACAATTTCAAAGTAGTTAATGGTAATAAACTGGTTATCATGTAAGAGATGCATGCACTGCTGTCATTTTGTTTGTCACATATAATTGCATGGAAAAAGCTGAATTAAATTAATGAGGTTTTGTTTCAAAGTATCATTCTCTGCAGTCACAGGGTGTTCTGACTCTTATTCCTTTCAGAGTAGTTAAAATATAAGTATGAAGTTAGTGGGAAATTACGATAGAATCATGCTGATGCATATAGCAAGGATTGGCAAATATGAAGAGGGATTTCTTTGCTGTTAGTGCTGGCACTACTTACCCTGTGTTCCAGGTGTGCCATTCTTTTCTCTGCTTACTGAGAGATCCTGCTCTTGCAATATTGCCAAACAGTTGCAAAGACCTCATCAATACGCTGGGTATTTACTGCTAATGAGTACCTGGGCTGTAGGAAAATATCCATTCATTACGCTAGCTCTATCAAAGCTCAACCTCTCAGTCCACTGAGATCTACTTTTCTGGCTAACAACTCAGTCAATACCTTCTGTGCTGTGTTCTTCAGATCTTCAAGGTAATATTTTGCTGTAGGCAATGTGGATTGGAAAAAACCAAATGCTACAAAGCTAATTAGAACAAAACATTTCCAGTTTACCTTTGTAAAGTTGAAAATGCCAAGAAAAGCTGTATTTTAATGAAGAAAAAAAAAAAAAAGGAAAGAAAAGAGGAGCATATTAGGGTTTTTTGAACTGCAGTAGCTTTTTGTACTCTTGAACACTTCATGTATTTGCAGATCAATTCCAAGCATTCACTTTGTGAAACGAACTACAAAGGTCTTAAAAGTACAGCGAGCAAATAGAAAATCTAAAAGGACAGAAGATGTTTCAAAGAGAGCTGTAACAGTCTGCCCACCTTCTCAGAAGAGAAACTGGATAACTATAAGTTATCTGTATTTCTTGGAATTTTATTTTCCGTTTCAAGGAGGATTTAGAAAATCAAAATTAGACACCAAGATGAGGAAACCTTGTAGCTGTTGGGCATACATATTATTAAGATAAAACTTAAAAGTTGTGAAGATCTCAGTGTCTTAGTAAAAATCATGACAGTATTATGAATAACTTACTAGCCAGGGAGGACAAATAGAACAGTTGTCAGTTATGGGCATAGTTTGTAGCTAAAGTGTTCACTTCACTTAATTCTGTTTTTATTAGTAGCAATAAGCAAAATTTGAAAAATAGCAGGTTAAGACCAACTTGCTTCAGTCAAAACAAGGGTTCATCTAGCACGGTTTCAGAGAGTAGTCAGTTACTTATGAATGAGGAAGAGTATAATGGACAGATGTAGAAATACTTTCCCAGAACACTCTCCTAGTCTTCACCAATTCAACTCAGAGGCTTCCTGAAATGGTATCATGGAAATACACTGTGGTGAGTTTTTCTTCCATAAAGTTGTCAGCTTGCTTTTTGGCCACACATTAGCTTCTAGCATCCAAACCATTCTGAAGCAAGGAGTTCTACACAGGTGTTATTTATGCTGCACAGTGAAAGAAATGGGTGTTACAAAGAGCCTCGAAGGAGGATAAGGTCATGTTTCAGAGAGAGGTGTGAAGCAGGCAAATGAGTGCTGAAAACTGGCCGCAGTCTTTAAGAGCAACAGCAGTTTCCAGGATCAGTCAGACTGTGAGGAGATGGTAACAAAACAAGAGCTTGCACTGACTGACTGCAAAGCTTTGTAGCTCTCTACATTCTGCTGGTGGGGTTAAACTCGAGGGTTTTGTGTTGCTTCTGTATGTACGTGGTAGTGCTAGAAAATGAGGAAGAAGCGTAGGAAGAGTACTGCAGTTCCAGTGACTGTCCTTGGTGTTACCTTGGCTCTAATGCCCCTCTTTCTGGAGTCTGTAATTTCAGATTTAGCTGAGGCTGACTCTTGCCACTTTTCTACTCTGCAACACATAGGCTGAAAGAAACTGTGAAGAAACTTGTCAGAGGGCAATTTCCTCTTTCTGAATTCAAGCTTCTTCCTTCATCCATGTTGTTTTTGTTGATTTTGGAAAAAGTATCTTTTATGCATCAAGGGCAAAAGGGCAAGTGGAAATACCTCCTAGGGTCAGACTCTTTTCTATTTACATTCTTCATCAAGCTGGAGTGAACACATACTCGTTTTTTTCCACAGGCCTGTTTAAAGCATGCAGAATGTTTTTTTTTAAATGGCTGCACAATGATTTGGTGCTTCTAAACTTGACAGCCAGAGAGGTTAAAAAGATAGTAAGATGGGGATCTTTCCTGACAGCTGTAGAAACCACCAGCGCTGTCTTTTTATTCAGCTTTACAACACAATCCATTATTGACAGCATCGCCGCCATAGCTGGGGTGTGTGACAATCTTTTTTATTTATTTTCTTTTTTTTTCCCCTAAAGGGCTTAATTTGTGATTTAAAACATACCTAATAAGCTTAGTGTACATTCTGAGAGGATGGCAGATACCAAGCTTAATATTGTAAGGTGATTTTTTCTCACTCTGTAAGAATGGAAAGCTCTCAGCAGAGTTTAAGATCAAGGTCAGTGAATGCAAACAAACTTATTAAAGCATTTATGGGGACCTGGATAGATTAGATACCCTTATTGACCTCTGCACCATGCTTTTGTTCTTCTGAAGATAAATAATAAAAAGGCTGTATTGGAACCATATATTTTCAATGTGAGTGTTATTATCAGTATAATTATACCACCTCTTCACAGCTTTGTTCTTATATTTTATATATTTCATATATATATATATAAATATATTTATGTTCATATGCTTTGTGTCTTGTTTCAGGAACACACATTTATTGATTTTGAAAATATATCTGCAGAATGTATAGGCAGTCTTGTTCCTCCTGAATTCTAATGACACTCATGCTCTTGATCCCTTACCACTTTTTAATAAATACAACCAGCATTACTTTAATCCATTTTTCTTGAATAAACCCATGTGATGACAGGGGGAAAGTTTTTTGGTTCAGAATTGTTGGGTATTTTTAATTTTGTCTTCTTTCAGTTAATTTTGACTTAATTATTAAGATGAATTGTAATGATGTTTAAAACCCTAGAGGCGAACAGGTTTCATTTGATTTCTTCTGGTAGAGGAGAAAAATAATGCTAGGAGTTGCAATCTTCTGTGAAATGTTTCCTATACTCTTGAGATTACATTTTTAATGTGCCTTTCAAACTAAAATTGATTTCTCTGTTTCTTTTAAAATAAGAAAACAATGCATATTTTATAAGAAAATGAACACCATTATTTTTTTTAAATTGATTGATAAGCATTCAGATAGGCTAATGAAAGGAACATTTACCTTCTGAACAATTCATAAAAATCCACATTCTTTCACACTTAATTTTTTGTTTAAAGTTTTATCAAGCACAAATATTTGTGTAAAAAATTTTAGAATTTTAAATTTTAGTTTTTTAAATAACTATTATTTAATATAATATATTTCTGAGTTACTGTCTGCTTTATGTAATGCAAACCACTGCTTCTACTGTAATCCAGCTACAAGAATTGGTAACATGCACTGAGGTAAATGAAAACAACTCACTTGCAGATGATGGGAAGAACCAGAGATCTTCCCTATATCAGCAAGCATTAAAAATATTTTATGGTTATCTTAAGTAGTATTGCTGTCTATAATTTCCTATCTGAATCTCTGTATGAATCTATAAAACCTTGGACTTGTGGCTTCGTATGGTAATTTCATATACTGACTAACGTAATTGTATGCATTTTGCTTTAAGGAAGAATATGAGTTGTTATTTTTTCATCTGTATTAAACTAGAACTTGTGAAGTTTGAGCACCTCCTCCTCCACCCTCTCCTGAATAAAATCCCAGGTCTTCTCTTGCTGGTCTAATTATTAGCAAATTGCTCTTGCTAGATCAATGGGCATGCTTTCAACTCTAATTAAAGTAGGGGAAAAATGTTCAAAGCTGAGATATTTTTAGTCCTACAGTCTGACTGATTTTGTGGGTGTGTGTGGTACAAAACTGAGGTACAAATTTTCCTTTGCATTCCAATTCAAATTTCAGATTTAAACTTAGCTTTTTAAAATACCTAGCCCTGTTTTCTGTAAATCCTAAGCAATGGAATGTCTCCTGTGAACATCTTTTGACTTGTTTATTCTTATCCACTGTGCCCTATTTAATCATGTCAACCTTCTTCAGCTGTTTGATATTAGTCAAGATTTCCAAAACCTTTTTTGGTCTGTGAATAGTTGCCTAGTCCAGTAGTGAAATATAATTGTCCTACTGCAGAACACAATGAAGTCTTCTTTCACGTTTTCTATGAAATATTTTTCATAGTCTTATTAAAAGGAAACCAATCCCTACAAAGACATTTCCTGATTGGAGGTGGGCCAAGCACTAGTAATTTTTGCAGGTAAAATGAGCATTGATTTGATTTTTATTTTTTCTGGTGTGAAGTAAGTAAGAAGAAAAAGGGCTAAGGCAGTTGCAGCCTGAAAGGTTCCTGGTAAAAAAGGTACATTTTAATCATGAAAGAATGATGGAGAAGCTAAAAAAAAATGCTTGTTTAGCGTAATGAGTTCACTGGAGAGAGCACTAGGTCTGTTAGGAAGAGAGCAATTCCATGTGCTTTGAAATAATGGGTCAGTGTCTTGAAGATATTTTTGACTGCTTTTTCTGGGTCTGTTGAAAGGCTGGTATTATAGAAGCTTTTCAAAACAGTTTGAAAAGAAGACCTGAATAAATAAATCCTTATAAATATATACCTAAATGAGAACCTTATTACCATGTTATTCTTACTGATGCCACCTGTAAACCTGGCTTCATTTTTTCCTCTTCTAGAAACCTTGTTTTCAGTATGCCTTCCAAATAGAAATTCAGAGAGAATAAATACATACTAATTTTTTTGTATCTTTCCAAAATAAGTCCATTTCCCTCTTCTGCTGAGATATATCTTTGGCTAATTACACGTGTATTTTGCACCCTACCTGAAGAAGAGGTTCTTAACTTAATGGAAATATCAAAAATTCCCATTTCTGAAATGATTTTCTGATTTGGATAAAACTGTAATCATTGTGCCATTGTTAAAGGACCATTGTCATGGTATCTTGTTGACTGAATAGGGAAATGAAACTGCTTGAACTCTTCATTTGGAATAACAATCACTTATTGTTATCCCATTCTTAGAGATAAAATTCTTCACATATCTGTCACAACTACTGTGAGTGTAACAGCTATTGGGCAATAAACACTGTCAGTTAACACTTTTCAGATGTAGTCTCTGAATTGTTCAGCATATACAGGAATAAGTATTCACTGTTCACCTTGCATTGTGAGTCATCTAATTCACACCGTTCAGTTGTCTTTGGTAGACTGAAACTTTCACAAACAAGACCACAACAGATGATGATTTAGGTATTCAGATGAATCCTTATTGTGCTAGGATTCAGGTACTTTCATGATTGTCTATCCTTTCACAACAAATAAAGAGTAATGTGACCCAGAAAATCAAACCATTTTACTCTAAGGTCTACTATTGTTCAGAGAAATCTTGACAGATCTATTTTTAATCTGTGTCACTGAATGTATAGACATTAAGAATTAATTTGTCTGAGAACAGAGAATAGAATGGCCATGAATGGTACCTTTCAAATGGCAAGACAAGGTCACCTCAGCTCCTAAATTCACATGTGCACGCAGACTGTGTTTTGATCCTGTGTTACAATTCCTCTTTCCATGCCCCAATTCTGTACAAAGAAAACTAGGATATGGAGGCTAAAAAGAAGCTGCAGTGTGTCCTGGTGAGCATCTGGAGGAATGAGCTCACCCTTGATGCATGCTCAAGATTGTTCAGTTTGGACAGAGGAAGTTTATGAGTATAAATTATCTATGTAGGGTGGACAAGTGGAAGATCTAGTGCAGAAGGTACATTTACCTCTCATATGACTTCTGTCTGGTCATTAACATGTCTAGCAAAGGGAAATTAATTAGCTTTTTCTCCTCCAACATAATTTTGGAAGTTACTACAACTGAATGCAAAAAACCTAGCTGCCTGGGAGAAATTAAAGAGAACTTTGAGGTTTCAACCAAGACTATAACTCTCACTGTTAAGAATTCTGTTCAAGAGTCTTTCCTGTGTGTACTCTACCTCTGACAAACAACTGTGTTACAGAGCATTCTCCAACAGGAGATGATTCATGAGATACTGTGTACTGGAGCTGTAAGAAAAAAAAAAAAAGGTAAATAAACTTAGGTAAGTGCCATTGTGTTCAGACATCTTCTAAAATGAATTTACTACATTTAGATAAATAATACAGCCCAGACAAAACTGCACAGGACTTTTTAGTGAATTGGAGAAAAACCTGGTCCTTGGACTCTTGAGATTATGCTGTCTACGGAAAGCAAACTGGGAAGACAGTTGAAAGCAAAGGGAAAAAAAAAACCCCATTTCTGTGCTGCTTGTTTGCATGGGCACTTTGGGAACAGAGTTCATCAGGAGACCAAAGGTATTATGGGAAATTTTCTCCAGATCTCTAACTTGGTGTAGGTAAGTACAATGGATTTGAACAAATTATGATTGCTAAAGCTGTGGTTGGGAATTCAGTCTTAAGCTATTTGCTGGTCTGTGAACAGATGTACATTTTGTTAACATCTGTGTCAGTTTAAGCTATTACTGCCCTCCAGCTGCTTGTTAACTGCTCCTCTGCTGTGGGCTCTTACCCACACAGCTGTGTTAATAGACTGTTTCTTAGACTGCTCATTGCAATATTAGCAGAGCTAAGAAGTTTGACCACACTTCGTTGATATGACCTGAATCAGAAAAAAGTTCACATCATCTGCTCTGTTGTCAGAGCTTTTTGTGAAGTAACTGTCGTGGTTTAGACCCAGCTGGGAGCTGAGCACCATGTAACCACTCACTGACCCTTCCTCTCTGCCCCAAATTGGAAGGAGAATAGAGATAAAGAGGCAAAACCCTGTAGGCTGAGATATGGAAAATTTAATAGAACAAAACAGAAGGAGAAGTAAACAACAGTAATAATAATAACAGTAATGAAACAATATCTAAAGCAAGTGATATATACAGCTCAGACTGGGCTAACTCCAAACCACTAGCGCTACCCCATACCGAACACCTGAAACCTATCCTCTTCACCACCCTTATATTGTGGGCATGATATCAATATGGAATTGAATATCCCATTGGCTGGTTTGGTTGTCCACCCTGTTTGTGGCCCCCTCACAGCTTCTTCTGAAAATTAACCCTATCCTAGACAAAGCCAGGATATTATCCACCCCTTATTCTATACCATCAATGTCATGACCAGCAGAGTTATTTAATAATCAACAATATACAATTTAGTTCACTATTTTTTCTCACCCAAAATTAAGTACCCTTGTGGTACACATTGGACTTCTTCATCCTTCTTCATCACACTCCAGGTGCAGCCAGGCCCTTGAGCAAAAGCAGTCCTGTGGATGGATTTGATTTTGCCTGAAGCAGGACTAACCCAGACCATCTGTCACAGTTTAGGGTCAGGGCAGCCCCTTAGGTCTATAACAGATACTCTCTCTTAACCCCCCTCCCTCCCCAAAGGGGAAGGGGAAGGGAATAAGGGAAAGAGACTTAGCCATTAGAAAAGGAAACTAGAACAGCTTTAACAAAAATGAAAATAATAATCATAAAAATGCAATACACACAAATATATACAAAACCAGTATCAAATCCACTCCCCGATGGCAACTACATCACCATCACCACTGATGTTGAGGAGCAGGCACCAGGAGAGTCCCAGACTGGTCCCAGCAGCAGACGGGAGCTGTGTTCAGGAGCTGGATTCCGGTACCGGATTCAGGAACACACCAACTTGGATCAAAGGCAGAACAGACAGCGTCCTTCTCAGATGCTCTGAGGAAGAAACCGGAAGGGGAGCCGAAATGAGATGAGCAAAGCTAGCAATGTGGGCAAAGAAGGCAAAGAGAGCGACGAGACCTTCCTAATCCCTCATTTTTATACTGATTATGATGTGTATAGGATGGAAACCGTCGCTGGTCAGTTTGGGGTCACCAAACTCCTCCCTGCAGGTGTGGCCTTTTACTTTCTGCACCCTGCAATGTGGTACACAGGATCCAACAGTGACCTTGGTCTGCACACCAATCCTTGGTAGTAACTCTAAACATGAGGTGTTATCACTGCCAGAAGCAGATGCTGTCTGTGAGAACAGGCTGCTAACTTCAGAAAGTGCAGTTAGTTAGAAGAACTGAGCTGAAAAGTAAAATCACTGAACAGAATTGGTTTTGTTCTCACTCAAATCAGGACACCATCTTCCCTAATATATTCTTCATGTGCACTACAGGAACTTTATCTCCTTCTGCAGTGTGTGGCAGTTTTGACTGGGTAGGACCAGCTCAATTACCAGATCCTGTTGTGTTAACTAATCAGGAGACCTTTGCTAAATGTGCTTTCTGGTGCTTGAAGGTCCCACCCACCATTGTTTTCAGTGTAGTTTTTAGGAGATACGCTCAGAGGGTGAGATGCACCCACTCAATGTCATGTTCTTTGGCCCAGGTTTCCATAAGGTTGTTTTGAATAAGAGCCCTAATTCTGAGGTAATTCTTTCTAGGGTGCTGTGTTGCAATAAGACTTGCTTTTCAAGGTCCAGGATGGTGTTCTGTGAAGTGCCATGGGGCATGGAATATGTTTCCAGTCAGCCAGTGGTTGCTTCCACCATATGAAGAATACGGTGCTTGCCCTGGTGGGATTGTGGGAGTGTGAGAGTCAATCTACCAGGCCTCTCCATATTTGTATTTCAGCCATCTTCCTCCATACAGCTGGGGATTTAACTGCTTGGATTGCTTGATTGCAACATATTTCACGTCCATGGATGACCTCTGTAATAGTGTCCATGGCCAAGTCCACCCCTCAATCTTGAGCCCATCTATATGTTACATCTCCTCCTTGATGACCCAAGGTGTCATGGGCCCAGTGAGCTATAAATAATTCACCCTAGCATTGCCAATTCAAATCCACCTGAGCCAATCTAAAAGTAGCAGTCTGATCCACCCGCTCATTGCTTTGATGTTTGTCAGTGGCCCAGCTCTTGGGTACATGGGCATCCATGTGACATATTTTCACAGCCAGGTTCTCTACCCAAGCAGCAATATCTTGCCATAATTCAACAGCCCAAAGGGGTTTACCTCTGTGCTGCCAGCTGCTCTGTTTCCACTTCTGTAACCACCCCCAGAGGGCATTTTCTACAATCCAATTCATGTTGAAGGTCTGGCAGGACTGACATAGCAGCACTCAGGAGCAGCATGACTTCATTCAAGCCATGGTAGTCCACTGTTAGTCTCCATTCTCCATTAGACTTTCACACGGTCCATATGGGGCTGTTGAAGGGCGAGCAAGTTTTGCTGATCATCCTCTGGCTCTCTAGTTGACAAATCAGCTTCTGGATGGGTATCAGGGAATCTCAACTGGTGCAATATGGCAGCCAGTTCACCATTGTGGTAGTGATTGGCACCTGTTGTTCTTCAACTTTCAACAACCCCACCGCAGAAGAGTCCTCCAAGAGATCAGGCAAGGTGAATAATTGCTTAATTTCCTCCATTTCCAAGGCATCTGTACCAAAGACCCAGAGGTACCCTTTTGGGTCCTTGAAATACCCCCTCCTGAGAAAGTCTATGCCAAGGATGCACAGCACTTCTGGGCAACTAACAATTGGGCCGGTCACAATGCCACTCCTTCCTAGCTAGACTCACTTCAGCTTCCAGTACAGTCAGCTGTTGGGATCACCCTGTCACCCCAGAAATACAGATGGGTTCAACCCCTCTATATCTTGATGGCATCGGGGTGCACTGTGTGCCAGTATCTACTAAAACCTTGTGCTCCTGTTGGTCTGATGTGCCAGGACATCAGATCCACATGCTCCAGTAAACCCAGTTGTCCCTTTCCTCCATCTGACTGGAGGCAGGCCCCTTCTAATCCTGATCAGAGTCACTCACTTCTTGTGTAAACAACTTAGGATTCCCTTCAAGAGGATCAGAAATGATATCAGCCTTTCTATTCTGTCTGGGGAATTTCCTACTGGAGACTGGAGTGACATTGCTCTTGGAGGAGTCCCCTTTTGTGATTTTTTCCCTTGCTGCGACTCACATACTTGTACAGCTAGGATCAAAGTGGATTTTCCATCCCACTTCCTCATGTTCTCTCTGTGGTCATGTAGGTAAACCCACAGGTTACGTACCATACCTGTAGTATGTGCTTTCTATATTCTCCCTCTTGGGTAAGGTACTGTCTACTCCCAATAGCTGAGACACGGATCCCTACAGGTGGAGAGTAGGACATGTCTTCTTCGATTTGCTGGACCTCCCAGGGTAGTACCGCCACAGACAGAATGCAGACCCACAGGAAAGAAGGGTTACTTCCTTCATATTTTTGTTGTCCAGCCAACACTGAGAATGGGGGGTGTGTGTGTCTTCTGCTTGTGGTCTCCTCATCCTGCTCCTGAAGACTTTCTTCCTGTTCATTGTGACCTCCATATATTTTCTGGGCTGAGTATAACTTTGTATACTTTATACTGGCTTTGGTGTTAGTTTGTTTGTTTCATTAAATCTGTTTTTATTTCAACCTGTGAGTCTTCTCTCCTTTTCCTGATCCCTTTTCTTGTCTGGGGAGGGGTCATCGGGTGATAGAGCAACTGCTAGTTTTGCCCTGGATGTGGGCTAAATGTAGGCATCTGTTTTGGAGAAAAGGAGGCTGAAGGGTGACCTTATTGTTCTCTACAGCTTTCTGAGGAGGGGAAGTGGAGAGGGAAATGTCCATCTCTTCTCCCTGGGATCCAGTGACAGGACACATGGGAATGGTTCAAAGCTGCATCAAGGGAAGTTCACACTTGACTTTAGGAAGCATTTCTTTGCCAAAGTGTGGTCAAACACTGGAACAGGCTTCCTAGAGAGGTGGTCAATGTTCAAAGCCTGTCAGGTTTAAGAGGTATTTGTACAACAACAACATTAATAACATGCTTAACTTTTGGTGAGCCCTGAAGAGGTCAGGCAGTTGGACTAGATGATTGTTGTAGGTACTTTCCAACTGAAAATATTCATTCTGTAGTCAAAAAGACTTTGTTTGTTTGTTTGTTTGGAGTAAGGATATGTTTTTTGCACAATTTCAGCCAGACAGTTTAATAAAGCATTGTGGGAATTTATTCTTTTTTTTTTTTTTGTAGTTCACCAGTATTGTTCTTTAGCCATTCTGTGCATCTTATCAGCATATTTATCATGACTACACTTTGCCTGCTAAGATTCCAGAGTGTCTTCACGTTATAAATCTCTTGCTTTATTCTGTCTTTTAGCTAGGAGTGTCTATCTGTGGATAGCATTTTATGCTTTGGATGTCAGTCCACTGTGTCTGTGGACCATGTGTGTTGTTTTTGTTATATTCATGCAAAAAACACCTTGAATTAACACAGGTGCTTTATTAAATCCCCTCATGGTCATTCATACATTAGCAGTGTACAAATATAAGTTCACTAATAAAAAGTAATGAACATCAGATAAGGCTCATTTAACATGTGCAAGAATACCTTGGTTTATTCCTTACACTATACAGATGCCTAATTGCTCAAAAGTAAAATTAAGTGAAAAATTGTCCTCCTCTATTTAATATTCCAGACAAAACATTTTTAGGTGTTGTTCATCAGAATCAAATCCACATTGAATCAGAGGTTGAATTCACAGAAAGTGAAATTTATTAGAAATGAAACAGTTCAGAAGGATACATCCTGGCAGCATGTCCTAGCTCTGCCTATGGGGAGTTACATCCCTGGCTTACTAGATACAGAAACAGTTGACATCAATGAGCTGATTAGAGGTGCCTTTCTCAATGTTTGTATGTGTTCTCTGCTCCTCAGATTGCTCTGTTATGACTTGGAGCATCTGGAGGAATTAAGCCAGTGCCATAGTTTGTGCTTCTAGTTTAGCTCTGCAGAAAAACAGCCATGGCAACTAGTGTGGGAGCTATGAGAGTAAATATGCTTTAGGTGTCAATGCTTTGATGTGTAAAGGTAAATGAGGGCATGGCATCAGGGCTCCTGATGGTAAGGAAGAGGGTACAGGAGGCTGGAACATAGACTGAGGTCTTTGTAGTAGTGAGATATTCAGTAGATGAGTGGAGATAGATTGGTTTTGAAGACCTGTACTGGGGAGCTGGGGAAGGAAGAAGGTAGAAGGAAGAGTAGAAAGATGGAGAAAGTTATGAAGATAGAGGAAGTCAGTCCATTTCTTTCTTCCAACATAGAACTTAACTGTACAGAGACAGGCAGCCCAAATTTTGCCAGTCTATAAACTGGAAAAATTGGTGCTTATTGAAGTTGTGGAACTCAGGATATTTATATACAATAGTCCCAGAAAAAAAATCAAAAGGTCACAAACCTAAAAGCATTAAATCTTCACATCTTTTATAACAAGGCTACAACTTGTGGATTTCTGTGGGAAGAATAGAAGCTCAATTCAGAATCTGCCTCGATACACTGTTTTTCTTTGATAAAGATGTCACATTGTGTCATTTCAAAAATACATTTTATTACAAATATTCTCCAGGAACATCTTTACACATCTAATAATCACCAAATCACATCATCACTGACTTTATTTGTGGCTATATATTCCCTGTGGCACCTTTAGGACAAATCAAATTTGCCATCTCTTTGAAAAGCAACTTCAGTGGAACATATCATCTTCTCTTTGGTATACAGTAGGTGAAATATGCATAAAACCAGCAATCAGAGAGGTCATTTAGACTACTACTTCTCTGATTTGTTGTTGTTGTTGTTGTTATTGCTGTTGTTATTACTGAACTTGTAACCATAGTGGGCTCCTAAAACTAAATTGCAGCAGACTTATGTGTCAGGTTTCCAGTAAAAATAAATGAGTTGGGTTTCTCCCAGAGACAGCAGCTTTTCAAATCTAGCTTTATCATCCATTCTGATGGTATTTTATCTGACTGGGGTTGACATACCTGTACAGGCTTTTCTTTTTATCCCTTCTTATATTTCAAAGCTCTTTTTCTGCCTCAGACCTGACACTGACAATCCTTTTGTGCTTTCCTTGGTGTCTCAGAGGCTTAATGGTCCAGCACAGTAGCTGAATCTTTAGAAATTTCTTCCATACCTCTGCTGAAACTGCTTCAGTAAGGGCCACAGAGCTGTCACAGTGAAAAGGGAGAGGCCCCTGTGGTTAAACATTCCTTACTTTTTTGATTTCTGAAAGCAATAATGGAAAGGGTAAATGGGTTTCTTTCAATGACAGTTATCTTACAGATGGTCTTCGTGGGGTCATGTTGTGGGGTGAAGCTGTGCTAGGAAGTTGGCTAATTCCCTTTGTTTTACTACGAGTGATTTGTTTGATGAAGGACTTGATAGTTAACAATTTGAAAAGAATTAATTATTTGCAAGCTTATTAATGTTAAATACTTAAACATCTCAAATGAACTTGTAATTCAAATGCAATTAAACAGTTATTAAATGTCAAATATCAATTAACAGTTGACAGAGCATTCACTAATTGAGTAGAAATCTTGGGGCTACTGTGATGATCACATGAACTGGAAATTCACTGCAAAAAAAATATTTGGGAATTTTGAGGCATTTTGAAAGCAATTTTCCATAGAGCTTGCTGTGAACTAGTCTTATTTTAAAATGAATATAGGGCCTGCTCCTCCAAATACTGCTATGAACAGCATGCTGACTGTAATGGGACTGTTCAAAAAGATGTGTGCTACTTGCAAGAGTAAAGGCTTTGTAAGTTATAAACATTCGTCCTCTTGAAGAGAAATGATGTTTTTATTTTACATGACTACCTCTTTCTTTCAGTCTGTGTCCTGAGGCCATAGCAAATATTTCACCTCTGAGGAAGATCACTTTAAATTTTTCTTCCTTACATGATATTAAGTTGAGATATTTTTTTGGTTATTTTGGAAAAGTCTGTTTTGTGTAAGATTAGCTGCTGCTGTTTCCACATTGTTGTTCATGTATAATAACTGCATAAATGTTATATTGTATAATTTTATACCTCTAAATCTTAACACACATCCTCATTACAAATTTACGTTGTCCATAGCAGATTCAAGGGTTTATTTTGATGACAGTACAGAAGCACCTCCTTCTCAATACTGTGTTTTTATTGTTTATTATCACCCTGCTGACACAGAGGAATTAGCACATATGACAGTTTCCTAAGAAACCTAACAGTGTACTTAGGCATCACAGGTTGTGTTAGATGAGGACAGTCTGAAATCTGGAAAGAAGAGTTATTTTAATGGTTATTCAGGTGTAGATCCAGTGAATCTCAGATTATCTTGATTTATCCTTAATTTTCTTCAAATAGAAGAAATGAAGGTGTTGTAAGGAGGTTGTGGACATAGTGGTGAAAAATAAATTATTTTGTAATTCTGAGATGCAGCATGAGAATTTTTCTACCTTGATAATGACTAGAAATTTCTGTCATGTAACCACTCTACTAGAAAAGTGAGATTAAGCTATATCATTGCCCTGATAGATTTTGCCTGATGAGTTCTGCAAGTTGCTCACACAAGGTTGTGATATCTATGACAATTTATGTGCATGGAGGGTTTGCAATGTGACGGCCTCTACTAGTAAGGACTACATTGTCATCTTTGGTTTTGGCATAAAATTTAGAATGAGAACAGTTTCTTCATTTACCTGTACTGTACTTAATAGTCCCTTTTGTTGCTTTAAACATTCAGTAGATAGTTAATGAGTGTATGATACAATACTGAGCAATTAAAACTCTTACAGTAAGTACTGTCAAAAGGAGAAGCTGAGTGAATTATTTCTGCTGGTGGGAAGATCAAATGGAAACCTCAGCTCCTGCACAAAATATGAAGTAATGAGTCTCTGCTTAGAAATTATTTCCTGTCCTTTCTTTCCCTCTGTCAGCAAATTAAAGAACAGTTGCTAAAATATTTAGCTCCACCTTCATTCTTTACACTGACCAACCAAAGCTGGAAGGATTTGGAGTCTAAGGGTTTGTGTGGCAGGAATAAGAGCATTTGAATTCTGCTCTCAGTGGCTCTTATGGAACTACAGAAGTACTGATGAAAAACAACTAGAAATTTAAGAATCATCACAAACTTGGGGATATAAACTAATAAGAGTTAAGTGCTATTATTTTCAGCAGACTCATAGGCTATGACAGATTCATGTAGATTAATATTGTGACTATTGAAAACATGCAACATTACAGGAGTCAGGAGAGATAAACCATGTTTTCTGAGACTTATTTGAATACCAAGCAGTGATCAGCATTCTACACGTAAGGACTGCAAATAACTATCACCTTCAAAGAAGCAAGTGAACATCGTGGGATTTGATGGATAGGTAGTTGTATGCATTCCCAGGTACACAGGACTTCCAGAAGGGGAAACAAAATTTTGATAGATTTTGGAAGCATCCTATACTGATTGTAGCTGATATATCTGACCCCTGAGATATCTTTCATGTGTTGTTTGAGCAGCTCGACAAACCTACAACATTGGTGAGGTTTTCATGTTCTTTTACTGTCATTTGAAAATTGCTGTCATATCTTTGGGATCCAGCCCATGTGTTGTAAAACAGCTAAAGTATTAAGTTATATGAGGAAAGCTGAAGAAGCAGACCATCTACATTCTGCCCACTACAAAAGACAGTTACAAGTTTTGGAGAGTTCATGCAGTTGGCAATACAGTCAAGAGAAAGCCAAATAGTTAAAGTGGCTGATGTAATTTCTGGCTGGTTGCAAACATTTTAGCTATAGACCACTGACTAAATAGACATGTCCTGCTGCAGTTACCAATCTCTTGATGTTGACTAACTGTAATGTCACCACAGAAGAAGCCATATGACTAGTAAGCTGGCAAGGTTTTACTCAGACTATCATTTAGGACATTTCAGACTGAGGTGGAAGAACTCAGACTTGGTCAGTGGAGAATGCAGCAGCATAGCAGCATCAGTGATCAGTTCTGTGGCTGAGTTTGAGGTGGACAGAGGGTTCCAGAGCCACGGAAACCTGAGGATAAGCAGAAAGACTTGACAGGAGCTGGCAGCTCTTGTGTGAGAGGTTGAGAGGATGACATGGCCAGGGCCATTTACAGGGGCAACGATGGGAGATTTAAGCAGCCCTAAGGAGAGCTGCAAACAGGGTGTGGCATGTCAGCCAGGGTGTGCATGGCAGCTGGCACAGCGGTTTGTGCAGGAGGGAGGGCAGGGAGGACCCCTGCACCCTGCTTATGTGTCCACAGCCCAGGGAAGTGCTATAGATGCCAAAATGGCAGGCACTTACCTAAGAACTAAAACCAGTGTTCCTACAGAGAAAGCCCCTTAGAATTCTGACATATCCACTGGGATGGACCTGGAGAGGAAGGATACTCCAGTGCAGGCAGTAGGTTGCACTGAGTGCCTACACCCTTCTCCTCATGTAAAGGTAGGAAAATACAAAAGGTGTGTGCAGGTAGACTATCAGTTGCATCATGTGTCTGAGTTGCAAGAAACAGTCACAAGGTTACACAGCATTAGAGACACGAGGATGGAGATAGGTAGGTGGTTTCAAAACCATGTTCCTGTAGTGGACACCACTGTGAAAGAGGCACCTTGGGCCACAGTGATAGAAAAAAGCAGAACTCTGCTTCATCCTCCACTCTCTAACACGACCAGGCCTGTTGCTGAATGAGGTGGGTGCTGTTAAGGTCTGATTCGGTCCCCAATACAACTGAGGACTCCAAGGACTACTCTGGGGTGAAATGATGTCACTTGGCAGGCAGTGGTGCTTTATTAGTGTTTTTACAACTTAACAAAAGAGAAGGGAAGTGAAGAAGAAAACAAAGTTGGAAAGAAGAAGAGGGATAGATTAGCATATCCAACAGTGTCCCTTTCACCAGACTCTCTTGCTGGGAGAAGCTTATGTAAACAAACAACTTCCACACAGTCTGTTTACAAGAAATGTTTTCCCCTAGGAACGATGTTTGAGACAACTAATCCATGGTCCCTTATAGGTGCCCTGATGTTAAGAAGGCAGAGAAGACAGAGAAGACAGAGATTCAGTCTTTACTGCTAAGGCTGACCCTCAGGAATCCCAGTCCCTGGAGGTAAAATAGAAAGCCTGGAGAAAGGAAGACTCTCCCGTGGCTGAGGAGGATTGGCTTAGAAATCATTTAGGCAAGATAGACACCCATAAATCTTTGGGCCCCAATGTGGTGCACCCACAAGTGCTGAGGGAGCTGGCTGATGTTATTCCTAAGACACTCTCCGTCACCTTTAAAAGGTTGTGGAGAACAGGAGATGTACCTGAGGACTGCAGGAAAGCCAATGTCACTCCAGCCTTCAGGGCAAGAAGGATCCAGGAATTTACAGGTCAGCCAGCCTCACCTCCATCCCTCATTCTGGAGGTCATCTCTAATTATGTGTGGGAAAAGAAGGTTATCAGGAGTAGTCAGCATGGATTCACTAAGGGGAAGTCATGCTTCACCAATCTGATAGCCTTCTATGATGGTGTGACTAGCTGGTTAGATGGGGGAAAGCAGTGGATGTTGTCTACCTTGACTTCAGTAAGGCTTTTGACACTGTCTCCCGTAACACCCTCATTGGTAAGCTTAGGAATTGTGGATTACACAAGTGAACAGTGAGTGACAGTTGTGATCAGCAGTGCAGTCTAGTTGGAAGCCTGTAGCTAGCAGAGCTCCCTAGGGATCAGTACTGGATTCAGTCTTGTTCAACACTGTTGTGGTGTCTATATAGTGGACATGGTAACAGTATGGTATCAAAGGAATGATTAGCTGGTTCAATTGTCTATTCTGGCTGTACCCCCTCCCAGGTCCTGGTGAAAACTAACCCTATCCTAGATAAACCCAGGACAAACATTCATGGATGACATGGATAAAGGGACAGACTGTACCCTCAGCAAGTTTACTGATGATACAAAACTGGGAGGAGTGGCTGACACACTGTAAAGGCTGAGCTGCCATCCAGTGAGACCTAGGCAGGGTGGTGAGTTGGGCAGAAGGGAACCCAATTAAGTTCAACAAGGACAAGTGTAGAGTCCCGCACATGGGAAGGAATAACCCCATGCACCAGTAAAGGTTTGGAGTTGACTTGTTGAAAAGCAGCTCCACAGAGAAGAACGTGAGAGTCCTGGTGGACAAGCTAACCATGAGCCATCAATGTGCCCTTGCAGCCAAGAAGGCCATTGGTACCTGAGGTGCATTAAAAAGAGTATGACCAGCAGGTCAAGGGAGGTTCTTCTACAGCCTTTCTTAGAGAGGCTGAGGCCTGATGTACTGTGTCCTATTCTGCTCTCCACAGTTCAAGAGAGACATGGAACTCCTGAAAAGAGTTCAATGGAGGGTTACAAAAACAATCAGGGGACTGGAAAATCTCTCTTACAGGGAAAGATTGAGAGACCTGGGGCTGTTCATCCTGGAGAAGGATGAGAGGGGATCTTATCAGAGCTTATCAACACCCACAGGGCAGGTGTCGAGAGGATGGGACCAGTGTCTTTTCAGTGCTTCCCAGTGATGGGACAAAATAGATAGGACAGACAGGCACAAACTAGAATACAAGAAGCTCCATCTAAACTTAAGGAAAAAACTTCCTTCCTTTGAGGGTGACGGAGCACTGGAACTGGCTGCCCGGAGAGGTGGTGGAGTCTCCTTCTCTAAAGACTTTCAAAACCTGCCTGGACACATTCCTATACAATCTGATCTAGGCAAACCTTCTTCTGCAGGTGCATCAGACTAGATGATCTTCAGAGGCCCCTTCC
>WTSP01005480.1:19652-29889 GCA_025331215.1 Actenoides lindsayi | reverse complement strand
CAACCTCCCCTGCAATGGTGCCAGGGATGGGGCAGCCACCACCTCTCTGGGCAGCCTGGGCCAGGCTCTCACCACCTCAGCATCAAAAAATTTCTTCTTTATGTTTGGTCTGAGCCTACCCAATGAAACATCTCGCCTCACTGACAGCCAGCAACCGGAATCAGGGTTCCCTTCCTTGGACACTGTATACCAATGTGCCAAGAATGGACAAGAAGGAGTTTTGAAGGCAGAAAACACTATTTGAGAAGCTTCAGTGTCTTACCACTCTAAAAATACATCAAGACTCAACTTGATGGACTGATTTTCTACCACTTGGCCTTTGTAGAACTGTTAAGGGGGCTCTTTGGTTTATATTTTCCTAAAACCCAAGTCTTCAGCTTCTCAGTTTAAGGATTTAACACCAACCAAACCCACTATAACCCCATAGCACCCAATGCGTTCTGCACAGCTCTGCAAATTACTCAAAAGCCAAAAAGAGAACAATTAAGCAAGAGAGATATTGGGACCAGCGGAATCAAGAGGTGTCTGTAAGGCAGTAGCAACAGCTGCCAAATGGATTTGTTGATGGGGCTTGTCCCAGCCTGCTTCTGAGCATCCAGGTAAACCAGCTGCCCCCTTCCCTTTCAAACGCAGCCCTCGCTAGGCAGCCATGCCTCTCACGGCAAGCCTGGGTTACAGCACAGGCTGTGCTCTCCACACATCCAAAGGCTGTTGCTACCAAAAACTGCAAGTGTTTATTTAAAATTAAGATTTTGGAGCTCTTTTTTTTCCTCTGGAGAAGACTGCATTTGTGTTTCATTCATGGCTACTTAAAGGAACTTTCTAGGGGCAGGCTAAGTGAAGGTTTTATTGAACAAATTCTAAGCCTCAGACTTGACAATATCAGAAAAGAGACTATCTATACTTACTCCAAAACATAAAGGGCATCAGACTTATTTTTCTGATTATTAAATACTTATGTTTTTAGGCACCTGCATTTATAGAAGTAGCAGTTTAGCCTTAGTAATGCTAAATGGTGCACGTACTCCAATAACTCTTCCTGACACCTCCCTATAAAGTGGATTTTCTTTAGAAGGGATGGAAGATGCTATGAAACAAGAATATCTATCTATAATCTTTGTAGCAAATAGTAAGCAAAGCATTAGTTTAAAAAAAAACCAAACAAAAAACACAACAAAACAAAAACAACAACACAAAAAACCCCCAAACACAAACCAACTGAGCAAAAAAAACCAACCAAGAAAACCACTTAAACATCTGTCTGCTTAAAAGAAAAAAATCCTCTATTCTTTAGGGATCTCACAATTGTAGGAAGCATTACATATACAGGAGGGATTATTAAATTTTTTCACAACATCAAGGTGCTCTCCTAAGAAAACAGGCTAAATCACTTTTTCTCTCCACAATGAACATGTAATTCAATTTAATTCATTTAAACCAGGAGAGTCAGCTCCACCGTATCAGTCTGGTCTGCAAATAGCCCTTGTTGGCAATCTGGGAATTTGAGATTGTTGATGTGGCCGTGACATACTATTCTACCTGAGGATGAACAGTTAATTTTTCATGTCTCACACCCACTTCCTGTGTCATCTTCACAGCAAGGACAAAACTGAGCTTCCTCTCACACCTTCTAAAACACTGAATGAAGTAACAGCATTAAAGCTGGAGTGAATTTACAGGTAAGGGCCAGAGCAGCACTAATAAAAGCCTTTTTTTCCCCAGAGCTGAAGCCAACTAAACCAAGTTTAAAGACAGTTTCATTGGAGAGGCAAGGAGGAAGTATACATCAACAAAGCAGCGATGCAAGGAACATCTACAAGATGGAAATCTGGGCAGCACCTCTATTTCAAACCTACGACGGCAATATAGCCCAATCTTTTATACTTCGTTACGAAAGCAGTGTCCAGCTGTTATTTCACAAAAGACATACCACCTTTTGTAACAGATATAAATGAAAGAGGGCTGCAGAACACATGCTGAAATGTTTTTACAGCTTTGAGAACTCAGATGAAGATTTTAGCGGTTACCACAAACTTCACGTTTCCCTGGAGCCAGAAGACTGTCCAGCCACTTTCCCCTACTTCTTTCTGACCTAGGTATCTTCAGCTTTGACTGAATTCAAACTCAGATAACTACTAATTCACCCATTTAAATTCATTTCCTATTCCTACTGCACCATACAGCAGCTGCTTTATCTGGGAGCCTTGTAAAGAGCCTTGGAGCTAGACGGACTAGCATACCAAAGAACCTCACTCCTTAAACCAGCAGCAGACACTCACTCCACTGCTGTTTGTCCCTGAACTTCAGAAATCCCAAGCTGGCTTGCCCTTGATCCTGATGTTGTATCTTCCCTAGTAATGCTCCAAGGGCAGACAGACAGAGTGGGGAAGCTTCTTTCAAAACACCGAGGAGCCCCTTACGTGACATCTCCGCACCCATTCGCACCGCTCAGCTAAACTATTTACAACATGGTAGCTGCTCAGGGCTGAGCTCACAACTGAGATGCTGAGTTGCATGACTTATCCATCAATAAAACCATTCCCGATTCACTAAATCCTCTCCTCCTTCATCACAGTTTGATTCTCTCCATGTTTTCTAAGGAGGACACACATCTCATGGGCATGAAGCTCCCCTCTCTGTGCAGACAACGTGTGGCGGCGGCACTGATGCTCACACGCTTCCACAGAAAACCCTAGCAGAGATGTAATGCACCACTGTAATGTAATACCTCTATCCTCCTAAAAGGCAAACAATTGCTCCTATCAGCAACTCTGCAATATTTTATTTCTCTGTTATCAATTTCTGCCAACATCAAGCTAATAAATTCATGATCCCCAGTTAGAAATCAGTGGTTAAGTTACATATACCATATTAACTGGGAGCAGAGCAGGGCTAATTTGAGAAACACGTAGAAACCTCGCTTTCAGGAGAATGAGCATTATCACTTTTAATGTGCTCTGGGACTCAAGTTGAATGTATGAGCCACTTAAAAAAAAAATTCACTTTACAGTAATTTTCAACTGGTTGCCTAACACCCATCTCCTAAGTGACTATCATCAAAACACAACCATAACACTAGTGATGAATTAATATTAAAACCCTTCAGCAAGATCATAGAAGTCCTCAAAAAACGGCCCAGGCTGTCAGAGCACACTTCTCCCACACGCTGAGTAGCAGTCAGGTACTGGAAATAAAAGCTTTGTTCAATTACAGAAGCGGGTGCTAGGTACGGTTCTCATTTACACGTATAATTTTGAAATCCAAACCAATTTGACAGTGTCTAAACAGATTTTAAAAGCCAAGAACGAATACTTCCAAAAGGAAGATGAGACAGTCAGAAAAAGGAAAGCTGCTCACTCCCTAGGACAACCTGACTGGCACAGGACTGCACTTTGATAATGTCATGTACTTGCGCTGGGATAATTCATCAAGTTCTGCAGGGCTTGCCTGTACCAGCAAGTCTAAAGTGGTTACAAGTCTTTGTATAAAGTGGGGTGTTTTGTTGTTCACCTCCTTTGCTTTACAGGACTGCTTCTCAGTTGCACGCCTGCATCGCCTCTGTCTCTGCTGCTGTCGGGGACTTGCCAGTATCACTCCAGAGAGCAACAGCCCAGCGATCTGTGAAAGGGATAATCTAAGTGCCTGCAGGATGGAAGAGGTGCTAAAGACAAGAGCAGCCCAAAATAGCAGCCTGAAGACGAGCAGCAGGCATCTGCCTGCCAAAAGAGAAGACACCTCACAGGGTAAAGTTCCCCAGCTCCCGGGCCAAGAGAGCAACGGCTACTCCAAGGTTTCTCAACGCCTCCCTTGGCTCTCTGCTACTCCTAACTAGTTGCATATTTTTGCCTTCACAAGTAAGGCTCCAGCGATTTCTCCCAAGTTAACCCGCAGCACCGCTGCCCCTTCCCGAGCCCATCACAGACCAAAGCACAGCTCTCCTGCCAGGCAGCCCTGGGGGGGCAGGCCCTACACCAGCGCACGCGCGAGGAAGAGGAGTAGACGCGTTCGCTACCAAGACGGGAGATCGCTCCTCACGAAGCTTTTCCAGCTTTTTCGGCGTGCGTGCGTCGCGCACCACGCTGCCGAGAAGAGAGGCAGAGAAGCACGCGAGCCGTTTTCTCCAAAACCACAACCCCCTAATTCCCCAGGTCAGCGCGGTGTCTGGTCCTTCAGCATTTCACTCGGCTCAGCAGATGATGAAACAGTCGCACCAGAAGGCCCTGTAACAGATGGAAACCAGAGCAGCTGGAGAGCAGGGAAATGTCTGTGCGGGCGAGGGGCGAGGGGGTGGGGTGGGGGCAGAAAGCCCATCCCCGCTCCCGAGCTTTAAAGCTGCGTGCAGCCATCACTGCAAACCCAGCCCGCGGATCTGCTGGGGAGAAAGCTGAAGGAAGCAGTACACGGCCGGATGATTTACTGCTTCCCAGACTTCCCATCAGGAGAGCAACCCTGAGCCGTGCGAGCGCTGGGTGCGAGCCGCTCAGGCGAGCGCGAGGTAGCGGAAAAGAGCAAGCTGGGCATTCGCCTTCTCCACGAAACGCACAGCAGATGAAGAACTGCAGACAAGAGGAAGCCTAGAACTGGAACGGTGAGGAAGGCGACAAAGCTACACGTGCGTACTGGAGACATGAGTAGGGAAGCAGGGGAGGAACTAAGATCAAAACCATCAAGGCCTGCAGGATTGCATTTTTTTATCCTTTTTTTTAACCGAGGTATTACAGAACCAAAGCAGCACAGAAATACATTTTTGAAGAGGAAAAAACAAACATGGGAAATGAGAAAAACTAAAAATTGAAGGAAAAAACCCCAAACCCCTGACATATGGTACAATTATTCCACCACAGTTTAGATTCACAGCTTTACAACACCTGCACAGTTAGTAACCATATTAAGTCATACATGATGTCACCAGCATTTCCCTTCTCAACTTACTTAACAATATATTAGGGAGATACATCTAACGGGGGGTTCTACACTTTTGGAAGGCCAGGTGACTGTCCACAATTAAGATGCCCATCCCTTGGCACAGTTTGGATGGCAGCCTAGCCCCAGTTCTCAGACAAGGTAAGCAGCCCAAGCCCTGGGAGGGAAACAGTCATTAAGCAGAGATAGTTTTATAAACACAAAGAGCAGGGTGGATTTGTTGTTGGTTTTTTTTTTTCCTTGTTTGTTTCTTTTAATCCTGGTTGGAACTACCTTCTGCTATCCTTTTGGCTCCTCAAGTCAGGAGACAAGAAACTAAACTGATCAACGTGTAAGACGGAAGTCCTCCTATGAGAGCAGCAGATTACAGTGTTAACCCAGATAATGCAAACAAGGTCATTCAATGCTTGTAAAAGGCCCAGAGAAATTCTCCATTTTATAGATATATGTATTTTTTTTTACCTGGCCTGCCATGTAGAATTAGACTTTGAACACTGATTCTCAGCAGCTGCGAGCCAGTGCAAAATTGACAGGGCAGCAGAAAGTTTTCGTGACAATTTTTCCTCCTTAGTTATTCCCGTTCCTTACCTCAAACAAGATGCTTTCGTTCTACTGCTTACCCCAAACATCTCCAGAAAACGTTCGGGTGCAGCCTGACACTACAGGTTAAGCTGATCTAACCATTAGTTGCCATCAGAAGATCGTCACCACAGGGCAGCTGAACAGCAGTGACAGCACAAGGGAAGAGGCAAGAGCTGCGCGGCTGATTTCGAGCAGCACGACCCATTGGATCCGCTTATTACTACACCACTCGCTCCAAACTGCCTTCAGGCCACGGCCAGGTGGTTCAACAACTTAACCTGAAAAGCACAGCATTAAAACAAGCCAGGCGTTTGCTCTATAGATAGACCACGAGAATCCAGTGGCTGCTGGTATGACTTCCAGAGAATAAAAAAAAGGAATTCTAATTAGATCAAATACATGAAAAAAAATATATTTTGTGTCTAACCGATCAAACACGTAATCAAATCAACACCAAAGACTACATAAAGCATGAAAAAACTTGCAGTTATCTCCAGCCAGTCCTGCTGCCTGGAAGATTGCTGACCCGGAGTTGTTTCATACCAATGTACGACTCCAGCCAAGGATGTGCAGGTATTCTAGGACCTGGCGCTAGAGTTTCTTTTTTAGACAAGAAATGTTGTATCTCGGTGTGATTTAGGAAAATAAAGGCCATTTGTGACTAGTAAGGATATTTGTCAGGAGAGTCAAAAGAACAGGTTTTAGTTAAGACATTCCAAGAGCAATTAATCCATGGTGCTCCGAGGACTGCCTCCAGCAGCTGAAGCCAAGCGCACGCACAGCCCCTCAGTGACTGGCCGTGGTGGATAAACACGCTACCAAAAGGAAGACTAGTTCATCTCCACCCACTCCACACCTAGCAAGCCTCCTGGACACAGAGAGGTAAAACTTTAAGACTTCTCACAACGCTTCCCCTGCTCACATTGTACTCGTCTGCAGTCTTCCCAGGCTGAAAGGCCATTAGCATAAGATTGGGTTTTACATATTGGGTTGGGTTTTTTTTTTAAAAACATATTCCCCACAAGAATTTTTAAATATATCCCGCTATTTGAAACACTTTTGTTCCAAGAGCTGACCATTACAGACTATTTTCTAGATATGGCAGGACAAATTCCTTCCTGTCTGAGAGTTTCCATGGTAATAAAAGTCCCCTTTAAACACATTCACGGTGGTTTGGGCAGGCCAAACAGGCAGCCTTTGTACTGAAAAGCTCCCTCTTTGTACTCCTCTGTGCTGATCCTGCACAAACTACCGTAAAAGTGTATTTTAGTGGAGGCAGAGTAAAACTAAGGCTCGCATCAGTTTCACACGACAACTGTTTATTCCACAGCACAGATACAATCCTCTGGAAGATTCCCTTCCCAAAGAATTTCAAGTGGTTGGAGCAAGCAAGCTCCAGGGCAGTCTATGAAACATTTCAAGCAGACCTGACCAGAGCAACTTTGCCATTTACGCTGTTAAAAAAAAGATGAAGTGAAATGGCCATCCTCCTTTTTTCCCTTCCCCCCTGCCCCACCATGTAGTCTCACTGCTATTTGGAGACGGCCTATTTACACCACTCCATCAGTCTCTCATTAAATAAGGGTAATCTTAACTGACACCTCCATATCAATATGCAGCCCTGTCATGGAAAAGGACTGGGACCTAAGGTGTGGTTCAAACTGTTGTTTGGAGGAATATACAGAAAGAAAAAGATGTTTTCAGGATGTTCGAAGCACCTCCCTTCACATTTTTACCTATTCACATTTGTACTCTGGCACCTTTGGGTACAAATTCTGGCACACTGGAGTCTTGCTACAAGAGGAGTATTTCCGTATTAGGGCTTTGCATTTCAGTAAATCTCACCACACTATTTCAGATATGGAAAGATTTATTATTCTTTTTTTCCACTACCACTACAGCAGACTTTCTACAGATGCTGGACCAACTCTACAGGCAACGGATTCTCTTCAAGAACTAAATAATTAAGCATAAACATGCAACTTTAATTCACCAAGACCTCGGCCATCCTTTTGATTTTTCTTTTGTTAGCTTTTGAAGATCTGTATGCAGATTTCATTTTACATAAAAAGTCGATTTCCCAATCAAGTTCATTCACTTGAATTTCAAACACTAGTTCTTTAGTTTCACACATCTCTGTAAGGCTCTGAAGTACAGCTCAGTTCCCAAGCCAGCATTTCTTTGCTTACAATAAAATAAAGGAGAGAAAACTTAAGCGTCTAACTTGCACAGTGAGCTTTTCCTCCGTGCTACCATTAAAATTTGGGCCCTTCTGTGTTTTGGGGTTTTTTTTTTCAACCTCATCTAGTGGAAATTTCAGCGTGGCACAGACACCCTCATCCAGGCTTCTGAGAAAACGTGTAAAGGAAGAAGCAACAACAGCAAGGTGAGCTCTGAGAAATCAACATAATGCTTCATATCTCTCATCTCAACAGTTTTAAACACCCCTCAAACATGGCTACACACACACACACCCCCCTTCCCTCAAGTCCTGCCCCTACCAGGTAACTCATTTCCCACCCCTGAGAGGTCCAATATTGGCTGTGGACAGTCTTTGCTTCCCAAGAATCGAAGCCGTTTCTACAGCATTATCCAGACGTGTGGGACAAAAATAAAAATAAATCAGTCTTCTGATCACTTTCACAAACCTAAGAATGAAAATACCTGATCTTTGTCTGATCTAATTTAGAGGTATTTAAGTTTCTTTTTTGGACATTGAAGAAACAGCCTTAAAATTGCAGCAAGTTGAGGATTGTGGGAGGAAGTCCAGTAACATTTAAGACAAGCAGACTGAAGGGAAAGGAGAGATTTGAGAAAGGCATGTTATGCAGAACTCTTTGGACCCATAAAACCAAGCTAGAGCTGTAACTTTCTGGAGAAAGGCAGATTTTTAAGACCAGGATCAGAGCAGAGGCAGAAAAATCAGACGACAGCAACGCATTCATGAAATGCCTCTCAAAATAACAGGTCTGGTATCTCACCAGCTACTCGCAACTGAAAAATTACCGTTTTTTCCTCAAGCAAAAGCTAACTGCATTTATTTTTTTTTCCCCTGATAGAAAAATCTCAACTCGGGGAAAAGAAACTGAACAGAATTTGTTTTGGTTGCCAGCAAAACCTGGTCTATCGCTTTCGTTGAAACTAGTCCAATTTAAACAAACATCAACGTAACATCCCACATTTCTCATGCTAGCAAATCTTATTAAGAATACTTCCCACAAACACATGGTATTGCTCAGTTATTAACAACAACAACAACAAAATATTCTTACGCGGTCCTGGAGGATCATTCGTAGCAAATCCATCCACCCCAGCAATCTAGCTATGAATCTGTCTCCTTAAGCAGATGCAACACGTTAGATTATTTTCTCTGTAGGCTGTAATATTTCTGAGTGTGTTTAAATTGCCCTCAAATTACGCTTTATCAAGCCACCATGCTGATTGTAAGATAACTGAATAGAACCAGAAAAGGTAAACTGTAGCCTCTGTTCCTTACGCACCCGCTCCTTAAAATCAGAGTCATCGCACGACAAAGATTTCATTACCACCCTGTTCTGACAGAAACCAATATTAATTATTATTTGAATTAACCTTTGAGCCATAGTTTTCATCAGTACTCAGTAAAGACATGGACAATTTCTAATTACATTCTACTCTCATTATAAGTCACTAGGCTGTAAAGCTGTATCTGACAAGACTGCTATACTTGGCCTTGAAATGCTTTGGACTTCACTATAAATCTTTCAGCAACATCTCAGAACTCATTGAATACAAGAGCTATCACACAGGATGCTTCTCCAACAAGTCAGAAGTGTTTTTAAAGGGATACCAACTGTGCTATCGCAGAACTGCGACGCTGCTGATGAAGGAAAATAAGCTATCAGTGGCTTTAGCATTCAGCATCATTACAGAGACGATCTTTATTTGTCAAGTGCAATTAGGCAGTGATCCTCAGCTCAACCATAATTATACTCAACAAATAGTATAAGAAGGAAAAGAAAAATGTATAAAGTCCTATTTGAGAGCTTCCAGCAAATATCTCCATCGCTGGCTGTGCATTACAGACCAGAGAGAGAGGTTTTATCCACTAAAGAGCTATTAGTTCTGTAGTAGGAAACACGGATTTTCAGGGTCATAAATGAAGAATAACCTTTAATTAATACATAAAAATTGGTGCAAGAGGACAGTTTTTCTTTGGTAATTTTTCTGCTTTACCTCACATAATCACTCCACTGCAGCCAGGGAGCTAGCCAACAAAAAAATTAAATATATACATGGACCGAGGAAAGCGAAGGCCGCCCGGGAGAACAGGTTTCTACCCTTGACTGTGCCAAATCTGGTGAACGAACAAATTAAACTTCCAAAAGAGTGATTTCTGGCTCCGTAACCCAAGCCTCATTTTCACAACTTCACAGAGCTCACATCTATGACTAACTCCAAATGTTCAATCTCTGAGCAAAAGACAGTTTTATTTGAAGGAATACCAGAGGCTGGGATCTATCAGGTTTCAAAACCAGAACTTGACTTAGCTGCTGACTCAAGACATATTTCAAGATAACAGGAACATATTTCAAGATATCATTTTTTTTTAACCTTCTACTGTTGAAAATACCTGTATCTTAAAACAGAAGCCTCAGTATGAAATCCAGTGAGTGACATTGTGTGTGATAGAAACCTTGACTTGTACTAAACAGCACAACAGTTATGACTTTAAATTTTGTCAACCTCCAAA
>WTSP01005480.1:5713-19492 GCA_025331215.1 Actenoides lindsayi | reverse complement strand
ATTTTGTCAACCTCCAAAAAAAAAAAACATTAAAAAATATATATTAATAAAATAAAAACAATGACATTTCCTTCACAGATCACTTTTATGGATGCTGTTAATTACAGCAAAGATCCAAGTTACTAATTTCATAAAGATTTGAAAGAGAAATTACAAGACAAGAAAATGCAATATGAAGTTTGGAGCTGTTAGCACAGAAAATGCCATCTGCACGTGTATTTAAATGCATTACAGATTCCATCAGCTGATGCACAACAGCTTTGTAATCACACAGGTTAAATGACAGCCCGTGACCAGAAGAACAGGTAGATACAGTCAGGCTTATCACAAGACAGATCTCTTGATTTTTGAGAAAGTCTAAACACAATGGATAGGACTCCAGTCTATAAAAACGCTTGCCCACTCAAAACCAGCAAGAACTGGCCACAGTAGCCTGGTGCTTTTTTCCACCCCCTTGCAGTTGCATGCTTTGCAGAAGTTACTCCAAATTTCCATCTTTGTATTACAGTGGGATCTTCCTTTTATATCCAGTACCTTAAATGTCTGGATTATTCTTCCACTCCTCCAGCTAAAATCCTACTAGCTTATATGTATGTTGACCATTTCTTTTGCAGACATAGAAGGGTAAAAGAAGAGAGACAAGAAAAAGCATCATTTTTAACCACTGAAAACTGGTGCTTAAACAGAAACAAATAATTTATTTCCTTCTACTTCTCTCATTAATAAGACAATGAGGCTGAGTGATGGACAACTATAAATCAGCTCATGCTCCAATCACACGTCTGTCTGATTCAGATCAATAGTCATACAGGGGGAAGAGGAGGCATCAGAACCATAATAGCACAGTCCATCTTTATGACCATTTTAAAGTACTTTCCACCCAAAATTTCCAGCAGCTTGCTGTTGTAGTTAACTCAGGATGAGCTCTACCACCCTGTTAAACTTCAGGGTAGACCAGAAGGAACAAACATGTACCCAAGCCTTTGAAAAAGCAAAGAAAACTGACAACTTGCTGTCAAAGAGTCAGGTTTTATTTTATCCTGCAAGAAACCCTACGTTGGAACTCTACTCTGCTAATGCATAATAACTCCATACACCCTGTAAAAGAAGGATATGGAACCCAAAGCACATGGTATCATTTCATAGCACTCCTCAACACGTATGTCTTTTTGATTAAAAATCAGGTAGTACTACCAAGATCATGACATCATCAACACCTAACTTATCCCAAAGCCTTATCTGGCCTGCAGGACTGTCCTGCCTTTTAGCTTGATACCTTTAGCATAGTTCAGATTTAACACACTGAGCTTCTAACCCAGTGTAAAATAAAGAAGCCCAACATACAGTCGTCTCGATTTTCAGCAATTCAAAAAAATCACAATTTAAGGAGTAATTGGCATTTGTGGGGCAGCGCCCAACTGCTCAGAAGTCTTTGTTAAAAACATACCTGACGGAGCACAGCCTTTTAAAAGCCTGTTGCCAAGCCCAGATGATATCGCCTCATTGCTGGGGGATGGGGGGGGACACACACAAAAGTGATATATGCCTGTGCAAGGATCACAGAAACAGGAGCAGATACCTCTAATCCAGAGCTTTGTTCATGCTACGAGATTTAAGACCTACTTCCCCCTCCCAATGCCACTTTCAAAACCCCATGTGTGTAGGGGGATGGGGGGGCAAGGAGGTTGAGGGAGGAAGCGTCAGCATTACAGCACCTCATTTTGTTTATCTGCTATTCATAGACCATGACGAAACCTTCTCCAACTGTCTTCGTGCCATTTTTTTTCGTATCAAATTTGCCAGTGACACTTTTAACCAAGCCTACGAGCAGCGTATTCTAATAAATCAGCCCATAAAAGCCCCTATTCCACTCAAACCCGGGCAGTAAGTGACTGATAGCTTGTGTTCTTCCGCTGTCAGCGCTACCTCCGACTAATGCACAACAACTGCACAGCTTGGCAACAAACAACTTCCAGATTTCCCCCCAAAACAGCAAGAGCACCCCCCTCATTAAACACTACCTAAGAGAATTTACCATCTCGCAACACCCTGCTTTTGATCTGTGGCTAGGCTGGCTTAGTTGCAACCTTTATCACTTCAAATTTTGTTACCAACCTTCACTTTGCAGACAGCAAACCACCCCCTCCACTTTCTCCTAGGTGCTTTCCTAGGACTATTTGAACTAAGAAATGACCCCATCCTAAGATTCCCATAAGTTCTGTCTTAAACCAAAAACCTACAGTCTGTTGTAGTTTCCCTGCTCCCCTCACTAAACCTGCCTCTAAGCACACAGATTGCAATTCAACTCATTTTCAGAAGGAAACAAAACAACTAATGAGCTTATCTTCTACGTATGGCAGGCTGTCTAGAAGCTGAAGTAGGCTTCATGAGGAAGTTTAAAAATTAACTTATCAAAGCACAACCGTGACTCCTCAACAATTGCAACGGGCACAAGGCTTCCACAGGAGGGAAAGAAAAAAAAATAACAAACAAATTTTCTAAGATCTCTCTTAAAATTCTGTTTGTTTCTCAGTGTTATGAACTCATACTTGCCACCTCTCGGAGCACCCACCTTGAAGATGCAACTGCTCCTCCTTTCTAAAAAAAATCAGTTCTCCTACTATTGGGTCTCAAATAAATATTCTTTATTTATCTTTACCATCTTTATACAACAAACTTTTGTTTTTTCCCATTGCTGAAGTGTAAAGCTCCCCAAAATTCCCTTGCTTATGCTGAAATACTGCATGAGTACATAGTACAGGCTACTTTGAAAGCCTAGGTAACTCTCAAGACAGCCTCTTCTCTAACAGGAATTATCAAATCAAACACAAAACGAACAGTCGATGCCTGGGACTTCAGATTTACAGCCTTACTGCTTTCCAAGTACTTCTCAGCTAAGCAAAGCAACATAATTCTCAAAAAAAAAATCAACCCCCAACAACCAACCAACAAACCCCAGGACGAAGTGGTTATTATTTGTGCAAATGTTTTTCTAAATACGGTGCTCGCCTCTCTATACACGAGGACGTGAATAAACTCTCACTGTTCCACCACTGCTTCAAGCACCAAAGCTTTTTATACAGCGTGGTACTGTAGCATGTCACAGGCTATGATAAAACAGAGACCCCTCAGTTCTAAACAATTAAATAGTATCCTGCAGTACAGGGTTTTCAAGGAGGAAGCCAAGAAAAAGAAAAGTCGAAGTTATGGTTCCCCCGATAACCACAGCTTGATTGTGATACTGGTTTATAATGTATGATTGCACAAACGCAGCGATTTACAATTGATGGGGATTCTGACTGAAGGCCACAGTCACGCACTTTGTCTCACTTCTAAATCAGTGGCATTCAAAAGAACATTTCCACGCCAGTTGTACATCTTACTAAGGTGACTGGTTTGCTGGCAAGAAAACCAGGCCACAGAAGCACACAAACCATGTTTATCAAACGACTCCTCCAAAGTTACACTGAAGCACACAAGGGCAACACTGCTGCATTTTAACTGGATTACAGACTCTCTCAACATCCAACAAATTCTATTACATTCAGATTTATCCGTGTTATATTGGACTGGACTATACCATGACTCACAGCTACTGCTAATGAAATCCATTAAATATATTTAAGCTTTGCATTCTTAAAAAAGCACCAGCAACAGAAACGCATGCCTGGAATGCTGAGTTTCAAAGAGTAAAATCCATGAAAGTGGGGATGCTTGGTAAAAGAAACAAAACGAGACCGTCAGACAAAACATTTGCCGACAAAAATATTACACTGAAAATGTAGAGACCCGAGGGAGGAAAAAAAATTCATCACAGTTAAGCCACAAGCTGGTTAAACCAGCAAGTTAAACCACTCAAAACAGGACAAGAGGCCATCAGTAAGAACATTTTTCATCAGGAAGGGAATAAATGAGGAAAAAGAGAACTAGCAAGAAAACTGCAAGCAAAAGGTGTGTTCGTAAAGGGGCAGGGAATAAACGTCCTTTCACACACGCCAGGTAGACAAAGCCTGCTAGAGAATCCACTCGGCTAACATCTAACCAAGATATGAAAGAAGTATTCCCAGAAAATAACCAAACTTAAAGTTTTTTGCCTCTACTGTCATCGGAGAAGCTAAAGGAGGCTTTTATCCTTTTCCTCACAGTAAGCCTCCAAGGTAGTTTTGGTCAAAGCAAACAGTAACAAGTTCCCAAAGCAAGCTGGTGTTTCCCCGAGCTCTGAAAAGCTGCAGGATAAGACAGCCGAGCTACCCACTATCCCACAGAAGAGCTGGGTCTCAAGTGCTGCTTTCGTGTCAACGGTGACTCAGTTTTGGAAGGCGATCACACCTTTAGCCTGCCGAGAAGGAACCAGCAAGTCCAGCGTGTCAGCAGGGCAAGCGAGTAGAAGACACAAGAAACCACGTTCGTGGGCAGGTAGCCAAGGACAGACTACGACAGTGACACTGATGCTTTCCCAAAAGTCCCACCTTACTAATACGTGACAATTCTTGGAAGCAATTGGTAAGTCTGAGCTAAGGTGGATGACCAGAACGCATGCCAACTGCTGAACAAAGGCCCTCCACCAAATGGTTCCTAAGGAAACTAAGCTCCAACAGCAGAAGAAGGAAGGTCTTCATGTGGATAAGAGTTCATTCAAAACAGGGAACAAAAGTCTTAGGAAACATCACCCGACTCTTTTTCAGACCTGTGTTGTTCAGCGCGCACATAAAAGATGCAGAAACAGGTGGTGAGCCTTGAAGTGAGGTTGCTGAAAATACAAACGGGTTCATTTTGCTAAAAATTAAAACCAGCTATGCAGGAAGCAGCAGACCTTCATTGTACCCACTGCAGGTGTAATAAAATGCAAATGATCTTCAGCAGAGGTAACCAGAAGGCAATGCACCTGAGAAAACACAACCCAGCCGTTTCACATACGTCCTACTGAGCTCTGACACCATTACCTCGTTGTCAAGAAAGAGATTCGGGGGCTAGATCTAGGAAGACGAGGTTTGTCAGAAGACTAAACAAACTGCTAAGCATACTGAAAAGAAAATAATAAATAATAATCCGCCAAACCAAACGCGGAATTGTATGAGAGGTGAGGTACAAGACTATGAGGCACCCATAACTTGCTGTAGTGCCAGTGTTTGCTCTGCCCACCTGCACTTCAAGAGTACAACCACTGAAGGACCAGAGCAGGGTGACAGGCACCTGAACACCCTGCAGAATCCCCAGCCTCGAGAAGGGACAACCAGGGAGAGAACAAGAGAGTCTAAGAACGCAGGAGCGGCGTGGAACAGATAAGTAGTGAATCATTGTTCCCTTTTTCTTTTAACAACGAAACTAGAGAACATCAAACAAAACTAGCAGGTGGTAGGTTCAAAATAAAACAAACAAAAGGAAGCAGTTCTTCATACAATGTGTACTTAAGCTGCACAACTCACTGCCACTGCCCCGATGGAAGCTAAGAGTTTACACAGACCGAGAAAAGACTAGATGAATTCATGCAAGAAAAATCCATTCAGTGTTACCTATCACTTTTTCCCAGAGGTAATTCTGAGGTGCAGAGCTGTGGAGGAGGCCAAGGGGCTTGCTCTGCTTCTAGACAGCCTCCGCTGCGCTCCCTGGGAAATGGGATTCTGGATGAGACAGCCCTTCTGGTCCCAACTGGCAGAGCTACTCTCTGGTACTAAAAAAAAGCAAGATCATCTTGGTAACAGGGTTTTCACAGCTCTTGACAAATATGCTGCTTCGATAATACCCAGTTTCCAGTCTATCATTTCACCTTGCTTCAGGAAGAAACTGTATTTCAGTCCATGTTACCAGTACGTCAAGAACGCAACGGAGATGACAAAGTTTGAGAGAACCATGGCAAGAATGAGACAAGGACACCCAGAATAGTGAGTATTGGACTCTTGCTGAAATTCTCCCATTCCTGGATAAAAGATAACCCTACTCAACAACAAAAAATTCATCGATTTTAACCCCTCGAGGAAATAAGAAAAAAGGGTGGCTAAGAGTAGTAAGAGGAACGCTGACAGTACTAAATGCTGCAGCACAAGCAGCACTTCTCTGGAGGCTGCTCAGTACCTGCAGGGGGGTTTAGGTTTGGGAATAGCCCAAAGTTGTATTAGACATTGAAATTTTAGGAATACTGAAGTTGTATTAAAAAGAAATTGTTCATGTTTGGAGAGAAAGAATTAAAAACACCACTAGAGTGGTGCAAAAAAATTAAAATATTCTTACTTTTTCCAATTTAAGCAGCAGTTGTAAGAGGTAATAACAGCCAAAGCACTGGCCTGAAGCTTTACTACTGTTATAAAAAGGTACTTTAAATAACTACAACATATTCAGGTTAAGCACTTAAAGGAATTACTGGAAGACCGAATTCAATCTCCAGCTCCAATCCACAAGCCATTGTGCAACATCTCAGCTGCGGAAAACAAACCCTCTCCATTCCCTACAAAGTGGGGCTGGTGCCCATCTCCTCAAGTGGAGATATGAACCTTTCCCCTCTGCAAACACAGAGGACACGGCCATTGCTGTTGCAAGCAATGGAAGAACTCTGCCTCTTTGCACCTTCCACCCTACTCCTGCTTCCTCTGATGGAAGAAAAGTGCTGCTGCCGCTCCGCGCTGAGCACAGCCCGAGCCTGGAGACAGCAGAACAAGGCTGCTGCTAAACCTCCCTCAGATGCAAGACAGCACAAGCCAAGGTTTATTTGCAAGGGCTCGTAACGATCCAAGTTCTCACAAGTACAGTAAAACCGACTGTAACCCCCAGATCACACCCAGCAAATGACAGCCCCTCGCTTGGAACCGTGCAGCTCTTCAAAGACACTGTTCAGTTTAGTCATTTAAGTCAAATACTTCAGATGGGAGAAAAACCATCACAGAAAACAGGAGGCAAAATAGCCAGTAACATAGCATAGAACAGCAAGCATATCATCTGAACTCTTCCTACTCCTAAACCCAAGCTCAACACACAATAATCACAGACTATTTGGCAGAGCTTATTCAGGAAGCCGCGTAGGACAGGAGGGAAGCTTATAGCCCCTAAACTCAAAACACAAAATACAATTGTTTAGAATTGACTCCCAAGAAAAATATTTAAAGGACGAAGATGTAAATCCTGAAGAATAGCAGGCTATGCAGACACAGACGCTGAACACTTTAAACGGATATCTTTTTTTAAGTACTAAATATCAGCTCAACTCTGCTTTTAAGGATGGTGTTTATCGACTTCCCGAGGGCAGCAGCAAGGCAAGGTTAACACTTGGTAAAGAACCAAGATCATCTGACGGGAGCTGCAAGGTAAACAGCAACTATTACAAACCCTGATATGGCAGACCTCAAAATACATCGTTACAAACCCGGTGTGCCAGTTTGGAGCAGCACTTACGTTCCTGGCTTCCAACTATCTGCCCTGGCCACTAGCCTTGAGAAGAAGAAACCCCGTCCCGACGCTCAGAGACAACAGATACTCTGCCTTCTACGGCTTCCGTGCACAGATGGGACAAAGAGCACCAAATTCACTCACTGGAAGGGACTGTAGTTTTTCTTATGGTACAGCTCAAAACTCCTCCTGACCTTCCAGCAAACCTCGTGCTATTGCTCAGACCACATCATGTCAGCAGCAGCAAGTGGGGAAACCCCCCCACTGCTCTTATTCTGTCCCCCTTTTTTTCTTTTTCAGGTGAGGGGAAGGCAACACTGTTTCTCAGCTCCTCTTAAACCCTTCCTGTAGCAACACCCATCGCTCCAGACACCTCCAAATGTAATCCACTGGAATAAGCAGCCTTTAAATTAAGGTGTTATAAGGTCATATAGCAAGCAAGATGATCGGATTAAAGAGGAAGTGGAGTTAAGTTAATACTGAGTCACTATTTTAAGTTCTGCATTCAAGACAACAGCATGATAGCCTTTCAAGTGTAAACCAGACCCGAAGCAGGACAGCTAAGAGCTTTTCTATTTGAAAGAAAAAAAAAAAAAGCCCAAGTTTTATTTCTTTTTAAAAATTTGAACATGAAATGCAGGACAAAAATTCATCAGACAGACAAGATCTGGTCCCAGAGACAGATGTTTTACAGCTGTGCTTTGGGCTTCCTAAAGCCCATTAGAGCTAGCACACACAATTCCTAATGTAAACAAGCTGCTTTTAGCAACTACAATATTCACTCTGAACACACACAACGCGAGCCAGGGCCACCACTCCTCACACGGTTTTCACCAAAAGCAGCTTGCAAGATCCTCACTGCCTCAAGATAGAGCGTTAAGTTCCCTCTCTTGCTCCTCCCATCATCCCCTGTAGCTCCCAAAAAGGGAATTTTTTTTAGCTGTAAAACCTGCAGAGAGGAATCTAGATGGTGCATTACATTGGGAGGGTGGTTTGCAGCTACAGCAAGTGTTTGCCTTCCGTTAAGGCACATACAATTGCTCGAAACTTCAGGAAAACGGGAATGAAATCCTGAAGTTCCACTCTTCCACCTGCTAGGAAGCCCCTTTCCGCCACGCTGCGGGCACTTCACAGGGATAACTTCACGAAACAGAAAGGCAAGTAGTTTCTCAGGCCACGTTCCTGCTGTGCTGATAGGAGTCACCTCGAGCTGGCAGGAGCTACAGACAGAACCCCCTGATTTTTGGTGAGGTGGTCGCTCCTCTGCCGGGCTACACGGTGTGAGCTGCCTGTTTCTCTCTCTGCAGAGCAACCTGTTATTTTACTTGCAGTGTCATCTGTTCAATTTTAAACTGATCTGAGCATGTTCATTTCATCATGAGAAAGCTTTAGACTACGATAGGAAGTAACAGTCTCAATCACCTGCTACAACCAAGAGCTCCCATACCATCTCAAACTAAGAGGAATGATGTGGATACCTGGGATAAAACTCTGAACAATGGAATCCACCAAATTATATATTGATTTGAGAAAATTTGAGGCATAGAAATTGACTCAGAAGGTTGAGAAACCTAATGAAGAACTTGAAGCTTGGAAAAAAAAATAATAATTTTATATATATATATAAAAAACAAAATAAAAATCGCCCACGTCCCCAGAGCAATGCACTTTCTTATGAATAAATTGTTTTAAAGATTAAATGTTTCACATTTGAAATCTTCAGACAAACCATTTACACATTAGTGAATCTTCACGGATTTTGCTCTCCTACCTCACAAGGCAAACTGCTTCCTGGGCAGTGGATTATTAATTCTAGCACACTGTTTATAGCACACAATCCACACCATCACTAGAATAAACAGAATTTTCATATCAATTTGAACTGAGGCCAGCACATTCTTCTTCTGGTGTCCTTTGCTTCACAGATGATTACTCTATTTCTATTTCTCCCATGAAGGTTCCCAGGCAACTGATCCAATCCACTTGCTCACTGCCACCCAAATGAAAAGATGAAAAGGCCTTGCTGCTCTCCAAGCCACCGGCCCCCCTCGTCCTTAGTACCAGCTCTGGTGTTCATCAGATCCTTTTATGAGCCAGTTTGATTCATTACAACAGCAAAATGCTCTCCATTTTAGAGTTATTTTTCTGCCATTTTAGTGAACTAAAGTGGTTCACAGAAGGACCTGACAAGCGCTGCTGCTCTAACAAAGTAGGAGAGCCATGTGGTTGGGAGGAAGGGGTGCAGGGGGGACAAAGGCAGAGAGGAAACTTCTCCTTTCAGAACAATGTCCGGTTAAATTAGCTCACTGCGTTTCTCAAACCATACCCTGACTTAGAAATGATTAGATGGACCACAAGAAGACATTCAAAAGCTTTCAGCTATCTTCAGAGCTACAAAAAATACATTGGGGGAAAAAAAATAATTAAAGAGAAGTATTCTTATGCAGATTAAAGGGTAATAGTCCAGCAGGAAGAAAAAAAAAGAATAAAAAGAGTTCTTGCAAACACAATAGCAAGATAAGGATAACTCAGAAGAGGAGGGTAAAGAAAACTTGGCAGATTTCATCCTAGGTTGTTTGGGTTTTTTTTAAATAAGAAAAAAAGCCCTGGGAAAGTGACCACCAGTATCAGTAAGTGTTATGATGGAGAAAAGCTACAAGTACCTCTGATAAAGAGAAAACTGCAACAAGTTTGCATTTTCTCCCGAAGTTGTTACCAGTATCCAAGTAAACCTATCAGGGGAAGGCTGCCATGCCTAGGAGAAAGAACCCAGCGGGAGCCAGTCCAGCAAGCACCGGTGTGAGGTGCTGGACCCCAGGCAACTACCAACGTGCTCCAGATGCCCAGCCCCCAGGATTGCTGCCTGGATGGATCCCCCTCAGTCTGCGACGGGCTGCCTGCTGGGGATGTGCCACTTCACTTGAGAAGCAAGAAGTGACCGTGTATCAAACAGATGGCTCCCACGGCCAAACTGGATCGAGGACAGCGGCAAACGGGACAGCTCAGCTGCAAAAAAAAACCAGACAGGTCTTTCTCTTGCTATTCGAAGTTCATTGCCTCCCGGGAGACGCCTCACAACACAACTTGCTCCAGTATGCACCGAGGAGAAGAATGCCCCTGCCCCAAAACACCACCGTCACGACATCTCATCAAATTAGACAAGAGGTTTTCAGCCTTCCTGACTCCACCGGAGAATCTTAATGTTGGGCAGCCACAAAGCAGGCCACAAATCCCCGAGTGCCACAGAGGAAGACAGCGGCAGATCCCAGAAGCCACACCAGCGGGGGATGAGATGGGGCACGCAGCCTGCAGCCCAGCTGGCTCTGCAACCTCCACCTCCCAGAGCCCCCACGAGTCCACTGCCCCCCACAGCAGGGCTCCCCACTGCCCACCCCACAGCAGAGCTCCCCACTGCCCCCCCCACAGCAGAGCTCCCCACTGCCCCACCATCACCGTCCTGCACGGTGCGGTTGTGCCGCTAAGGCGTGTGACAATCTCAGCAGGGGAGTCACCCGTGAGCTGCTGCCCAGCCCAAGGTTGGCCATCCTTCATCTGGAGAGGCAAGCGTGCTGGGTTCCCTTCTTTTGGGAGAGGGGGAAGGGGTGCTGGTGGGGGAAGGAGAGACGTAGATCAAGGAGGTTCATCTTTTCAGTAAGTGCGTTAGGGAAATTTCTTATGCGAAGGGTGATAGAAGCAATTCCTTTCACCTGCCATCTTTTTCTGTAGCCAAGGTTTTCTTTTTTTAACAGCCCAAAATCAAGTAATCATCGTTTTGGGCAGGGGGGAAAGGAGGTGCAAGGCAGTAGCTTATCTCCTCAAGAACCAGCCATTCAAGGACTTGGCCACCTTACCACAACACTTCTTGAACTCCAGTAAGTGAAAAGCCCCATAAAAACATACCCTCCTTCCATGTTTTTTCTTTAAACTTCAGTGCAAGACACTCAACTCCTAAGACCACCTACCAGCACAGTTACCAACCCAAGCTGGACAGCACGTTCCCATGCTTCCCACGTTCAAAGCACCGCCTTGAACAAGCCGATTTCTTCCAAGGGCCACAGCATTTCTACAAAACACTCCCTCCCTTCCGCACGGCTGCCACGGAGTTCCAATCCTGTTTGAAATACACAAGTGTGTTTGCCAAGAGCCAGCCCGGCGAGGGCAGGCGGCACGGGCTGGAGGTGACTGCGGAGTGGTAGCCAAAGAGAAACGCAGCTGGAACTGATGCCATTTTCTCAGGACCCTCTGTTCAGGTTACAACAGAGTTAAAGCAGCACGTAACTGCCCTCACTTCTGGAAAAAAAAAAAAAGCCAAAACCCAAGCTGCCAATGCAGAGATGAAGAGAGAAAGAGGGGGGAAGAGAAGCTGCAGCCTTCCCCGGCGATGAAAGAACGACGGTTAAACTAAGGATGGAGAAGGCCACGTGCTGCTCACAGAGCCAGGAGAATGCAAAGCACGGCAGACGCCTCGTAATGCTGCCGATAAATAAACTGAATCACTTAGCAGGTCTCTCCCAGACTTACCTCCCGAGGCAGTCCAGAAACTCCTATTTAACTCACTTTCTGAATGATTCCTCCCTAAATCAAGAGAGATACTAAATTGCTCACTATAAACTCTCAGTTTAATTCTTCACGGTTAAAACAACTCGAGGCAAGAATTATACTCTTAGCGGGAGTCCCTTCATCAGAGTTTAAAGGAATCTCTGAACTCACGGAAGCAACAGCTACGATGACACGGGGCCTTCGTTGAAGCCACCCTGCCATGACCACACCACCCTGTGAAGTCTGGGAGACCTTCCCAGGAGCTAGCAACATGGTCCAAGTACCTCTGGAACCAAGAGCCGGAGATGATGACCTGCCTGCTTTTTGCCCTTCAAAAAGCCACCAAATCCAACAAGCTCCAGTCCAAGAGCAGTGGAAAACAGAGCACGGTCTCAGAAAGCCACAGGACCTGCCCAGATCTATGCCAGACAGTTGAGACTAAAAAAATATAAGCATATTCTTAAACCTCATTTCGAGCTAATAACCACAGTTATGGTCGTTTAGGTTTCTCCGGTCCCACACGAACAAACAAAGCGCATTCAAATATAGAACTAAGAACAGCAAGTTATCCAGGATGCCGGATTTCTGGACTTCAGAGAAGCTCTCCTACCCAGGAATTGGTTAGACTTTGAAAACATTTGTTAGACCCTCAAGAACTAACTAAATGCACCCTTGAAATTTACCCTTCTCTCACTAACTTCAAATTTTATCTCAGCCTTATTATTTTTTAACATCTGTTAGCCTCATCATCACCCCCCTTTCTTTAATATTCCTTCTATCAAGCACTCAAACCAAAGACAGTCATATCTCCTTTCTGGTTGTCTTCAACTCCCCAAAACCACTGAACTTCTACTCTCTACATTCCAGACCAACACGCGCTCTCCTGCGAGACCTTTCACCAAGAAACATTTCAGCTTTGGATTTCAAGCTCAGCAGCTACATCAATGAATCCTCTCCAGAGGAATATTTTCTTCTAACAAGTTACCACCAACTCAGGACTTCCCACCACCCAGCTCACCCAAGTTGTTAACACCAAAGACTTTAACTGAATTTCTCCATTTCTCTCACCTAGGGGCTGTTTCACCATTCCCCCAGAGCAGCACCACCTCAAAGCTTTCTATGAAGACTTTTTCTTCACATTTTGTCTCGTCACTGATCTCTAAGCTTCTAAAACTCCAGCTTTCAGTTCAGTTTTAGTTCATTTCCCCCTGAATTTTCTCCCAAAGAATGACTGGTATTCCTCTGCACCTAAAGGCCACTCATTTAACAAATCCTGTTTACCCTGTAAATAAGTCCACAGGCTTCCTATTTTAAGATCCAGGACAAAAGTGCCTTTATTAAAGTCTTCCTTGGACTTACTCCAGGTTCTGATCTGCTTTACCACTGGCCACATAGTTCTCGGTCTCCAAACCTCTCCTACTCCTTTCAAAACTGTCACAATCCTCCCCAGCAACTCCTCCCCACCCCCCAGATTTCTCTGGCCAGTGATATCCCGCAGTGGCTATCTCCACTTCACACCAAGTGTGATGGGACAAGACTCTCCCCACTCACAGCTGGAAGCCTCAGCACCAGAAGAGACGTGAACCTGTTGAATGGGTCCAGAAGAAGCCACAGAAATGCTCTGAGGGCTGGAACCCTTCTGCTGGGAGGACAGGCTGAGAGAGCTGGGGACCAATAAGAAAGACAGGGACACACTTTTCAGAAGGGCCTGCTGCAACAGGACAAGGGGTGATGGGTTTAATCTGAAAGAGGAGAGACTTAGACTAGAGAGAAGGAAGAAATTCTCTACTCTGAGGGTGGTGAGAGCCTGGCCCAGGCTGCCCAGAGAGGTGGTGGCTGCCCCATCCCTGGCACCATTGCAGG
>WTSP01005479.1:0-23314 GCA_025331215.1 Actenoides lindsayi | reverse complement strand
TAAAATAATATAAAAGTTAATAAAAATGTTAATCTAAACTTTTAATTTTAAAACTGAAATTTATTAATTAAATTTAATTAATTTTAAAACAAGTCTAAACTTTAATTTTGCTTTTTCTGTTTACTGTCTTTAAAATTTTCTCAAGAAGCAGTAAAATACCATCTCTTCTTACTAATGCTGATCAGGACATTACTTGTTTCCACAGAAAATAATGAGAAACTTTCCAGGCAAGTTTCTGATGAGAAAACTCTGTTTTCATTGTTTCTTTAATTGTCAGAGGAGATAAACCAGAAAGCTTTTATCTTTCAGAAGCAGAAAAATTTCCATCAAGAAGGCCTGACTCAATTTTTGAAGTATTAAAACCCAATAAAAATCCTTTTCCTCTGTCTCTGTTTTATGGACATGATCTGGGCAAATGGGAAATGAAATGATACTGCATCTGAGATACCTTACTAGGAGGAGATCCATCCTGGCATCTTGAAAAAATTACACTGTTGATGATAGAAACAGTTCTCCATTTTTATTTGTCATTAGGCCCAATAAGAGTAAAAGGACAGGGAAGAACTGTGACATTCATGACGATAAAATATACATGTGTCTCATAAGGAAAAAAATGATCTACAGAAATTCTTTTCTCCCTAACCTTTCTGTAAAGGATCTTTTCATATGATATTAAACAGTATGTTTGTGATCACTGAGAAGGAGTCCCTCCTCTTATTGCATATGTGTAACTCTATAGGGTATTTGTAATTGCTATGAAAATTCTGCGTTTATTTTACTCTTCTGCTCAATTCTTTTATGTCTACCAAGTTGCACAATTTTATATAGATTTTGTAATATACTTAGTTTCAGAGAACTCAAAGGAGAGATGAAACTTAAGTTATTCTAATTTTCTTTCTAATAACTTCATTATTATGTAGCAGTTCTGAAGTTTTATTATTCTTCACTGAGCCTTGCTATTCTCCACATAGATGTTTTTTAGGAGCTTTCATTATGGTTTTCAGTTGTACCCAACGTGTTTTGGCATTCTGAATTTGTTGTCAGACTGGAAAATGATGCTTAGATAATTGGTGACATCAATGGTATATAGTCATGTTGCAGTTGTGTAAAGTTGGGAATTTTACTAATTATTACTCTGGCTACGTATTTATTTTATATCATGCCTAGGGAAGCAATCAAAGGACAAAGTGTAAGATAAAGGTCAAGTGCCATGAGGTCACTCAGGTTGTCCCTCAAAAATGAAAGAAGTCCATTCTGACACTGTAATTTACAAACCTATGTCACTGGTAATGATTTTAACAGAAAAAAAAAAAAATAAAAATCCACAGCAACTAATAAACTCGTTGTGGAACTTCCCCCCCTCCCCCAGCTTATTATTCTGATGGTTAAAAGACATATTAAACTTAATGTTTTTGCACTGCATTGTCACAGAGCTGACCCTCTTAGTACTCCACTGATTTGAAGTAAATACTAGAAAGAAAAAGGCTACTAGTACTGAAGTTCACCCTTGACTCAAAATTGAGGCTAGAAGCTTTAAGAAGATTTCTAATAGTTAGATTAGAAGTTAGAGTCAAAAATAGCATTTCATAAGGACTGCAGGGGGTAAAAAAAGTATTAAAATTAACATGATTGCCCCCACAGTAATTAAGACTATAAATCAAAAAAGTCACATCATTTCTCTAGCACTATTATGTGCTTCCTAGAGCTCCATCACATGTAGTATTCCTGGATAAAATCATAAAACAAGCAATTATTTGAAATCATGACATATTATCTCTCATAATTTTAATTGTCATGTGAAAAAGCCTTTGAATGACAGCAGAAAAATCAGCTAAGTGAGTCTCAGTGGAAAACATTTGTTTATCTCAACTGAATTATATTTCATTTTTGTTTCAGGCTCAACATTTCTTTCCTTATGCTTTAACATTATATGAAGATTCAGGTTAATTTTTAATTATTTCTAAAATTGACTAATTCAGGTTCCAATTAATCAAACTCATCTATTGAATTCTAAAGCAGATCTTGACTTCTTGGATTTTGTTCTGTAGCAGCTTCTAGGTGCCTGAACTCAAATATTGGAAAGAATAGAGGGTTAATCATAATGATATTCTGGTTCTTGCCTTTAAGTAGCTCTCAGTTAATTTAGACACCTCTGGGATACTAGGATATAATGAACAGAAATGACATCCAAAAAGCACAGTGCCATACAAGCTCGTAAGGTTTTTCATAAATAACATAAGCAACCACTACAGGCTTACTCTTTTATCTAATTAATGGTCTACACATACATGGAATGACTAGCCTTTCACATTTTCTTTGTTAGTTTTCTAATATGATATATGAGGTGAAAATATATTACACATCGTAACTGTTTTGCCTGTAGTAAAAAAAAAAAAAAGTAATTGGATGTGTTTTGATGAAACTTATCAAATAAGTAGAAAGACACAGGTTTGTAGGATAAAGTTCTACTCCAAAACTAAGCTATCATTACAATTCCACGTGTTTCTTCTGTCTCTTTTCTTTAAGAGCAACCAGTAGTAACAACAGAAATGTTCTACATTTATTTTAAGCCATCAGAAAGACAAAGAGTATTCTAATGGCTTACTCTACAGCTTGCTGATCAGATAATCTTAGTTTAATTCTTTGCTGTGCTGTGGGTTCTTTCTGTTACACAGTGTAAATTGTCTAGGCTTTTAAGAGTGACTAAATGCCTAATAATGCAGACTTTGATAACTACTTTGGGAATAAGCTACATGACAAATATCTCATCTGTTCAGTGTCAGTTTTCCAAACTATTTGATATAAAAGAATGTTGCTCAGTTCAGCCCCTTTCCCAGCCTTTTTGTGTGGGAATGCACACTGAAAGATCTATGTAATATCCCCCAGGCAATAAAAGGCTGTTTTGCCTACACTCTAACATAACTGGAAGATGTACTGCTATTTTTGTATGGCACAGTGTTTAAGCTCCACAACAGAGAAGCACTTGCTAGCATCAGCTAAGTACTGTAGCAGTTACTCTTAAGTGGTTGCTAGAGAGATTGGTGCATATGGCTATCTTATGTCTGCCTTCAGAAAACATTCCCTCAAATATATGAGTCACAGTACTGCATATTTTCACAGCCCAAACACAGGGTTTTTTAATGGACAGCGTATATACATATTGGTATATATGTATGTATGTATGTATGTATGTGTGTGTCTGTGACAGAATTCCCAAGTTTAAAACTAACTCATGGGCTTTACTGAATGTGTGCTGTTAAAGTAATTTCAAAACCTTCTGTCTTAGAGATGTTCACTGAAATGTAGTACCATTGTTGTAAGTTCACTCATTTCAGCTTATAATTGCTACCTGGCACATTCTCAGGCAAAGTGGCAAAGTATTTCCCCAAAATCTCTCTGTTTTGCAAACAAAAGAATTAGCTTCTAATCTGAAATTTACGTTCATTAGAGAGGAGAGGAGACTGGGAAAAGAACAACTTACTGTGACAGCTAGGCTGTTCTATTTTACACCAGTGCTATCCTGTGTACAACCACTGTTTGTGATCACTGGTATACAGATTAAAGTTCTCATGACTTTTCTGCAGTGCTTATTGTTTCACCAGATGGTTTCTATCTGTCTTGTTATGCTTTATGCTATCACACATTCTTTCAACCTTTTTGTTTTTTACAAGCAGGCTGCTTCATTGGTAGCATCCCACAATTTAATAACTCAGTATGAATCAGACTATGCCTCTATAGTCTTTCCAGAAGCTGTTGCAACACTTTTGCTCTAATTTCTCAGAGTTTTTGGATGCTTAGGATTGTGTTAATGGGACCAGAAATGTGAGACATCTCAGTTTAAAGCTCTATGAGCAGACATTTGAGACCACAATGTGTTTAATCTGATTTATTATAGATGCTTATGTAAGAATAAGATTAATCTTTCTCAAGAAAATGCTTGTTTATGTCCAAAGAAAAAGATGTTTAATTAACTTGTAAATGGGAAAGTTACTACACTTGTGCAGCAACATCACCTCGTATGTCTAAATTAAAACGGAATTAGAAATTTCTTGAACTCCTGATCCCCAGATTGAACCTTGTTAGATATCACTATGGCACTAGAGTTGTAGCAACCTTTCAAAAACAGATTCAATATGCATCACCATCTACCTAGATGTAATATTTTCTTCTAAAAATATCTCAGTGAAGGGAACATTATCAGTTAGAATGAGTAAATAAGAATCCAGAAGTTTCCTCTTTTCTGTGTAATCCTCAGATGTTCCCTTGCCTTGTCTGCTCAGTAATTCTGTCTGATACCAGACGTATTGACTAATTCATAATCTTCATGCTTATGCTCACATTGAATTTTTTTTTTTAAAGATTTTTAAATGCCTGAAAGGCTCTTTTTTTTTTTTTTTTTTCCCTTCTGGTCTCCCTCCCCCACCCCACCTCCTATTAGGTGTAATTTGTTCTTAGAACTCTGAAATAAACATTTTAGAAATTACTCAAAATGGATATATTTTGGTAATAACAACTGTTTGTGTAATTGTATTTTTTCATGAAGAAACACAAAGTAGATATTAAAAAAGATTATAAATCAAATAGCTTAATTGCATATATATTGCATATATCCATTAATATATATTAATATAAGCATCATTGATAGACAAATTGCATCAAGACTTGTATTTAGAGTTGCTTTAGTGTATTTTTCTCGATGTTAGTTGGTCTTGAATGTTACAGATATTACTTATGTTTCCACAAAGTAGGAAATATTGAATTCCAAAGCTAATATATCTTATGATCAATGGTATTAATAAAAAAACTTATTTTAGTGTAGTTGTGGTGAAAATAAATTATTTGGTGACATGTCCTTCATTCCTATAGTACTGTGATTCTTGATTCTGATGATGTAAGTTAAGGTAGGTTTACTCCCTATTGAGCTCTTAGTCCATTCCTTTATTTCCTACTCAACAAAGTAAATACTGGTGTAGTTTTGCTTACATGTAGTTAATCATAGAAAAACTTGATTTGGGGTTTTTCTGGGTATCTCAGAACCACTTGTCCCAAAAGCACTTCAAAGTTGCTACTCCAAGACGACTATTCTAGCCACAGTTTGAATTTAAATTAGGAAAAAAAGCTACCCTTATACAAGATCTTGTCTCTGTTTTGATTTTGATGAAGATAAGACCCAGGCAGGTAGAGGTAATAAGAATATTCTTTATTGAAATAAGGCCTTAAATTTAATTACAGTGTACAGGAACTTGAGTCAAGCTTCAAAAATCCCTCCCCCAGGTCTTGGTTGCAGTAGTTTCAATCATTTTGTTAGTTGGGTTTGGTTTGTGTTTTGTTTGTTTGTTTGTTTTTGCTTTGGTTTTGGTTTCTGTGGGTGAGTGGGGGTTTTGTGTGTGTTTTGTTTGTTGTTTTGTTTTTTTATTCTCAAAACCTATGGCTTTATGTTTGTTCCTTATTTATCATCTTTTCTATATATCTAAGGATAGTGGGATTACCCTGTGGGTGTGTGGACTGTCTGAACCTTTCACTGATAGGACATGCAAAGCCGCTACCTTTTATTCTATAATACCTCAGGATCTCTTTACTTGTTAGATGAATTCTTAACTACTTGGATATATTACATACCAAACATCATCTGTATGTATGTAAATGTAGATATATTTTTCATATGTTCTCTGTCTTCTCTAGGTATCTACATGTTGATGCATGGAAAGAGAAGCAAAACTGAACAAAGCAGGAAACTTTTCAGTTCTCTTTTCTCTCATTAAACTATGAGCTAAGAAATAATTAGTAAAGAAGTTAGTACTTGCAGGACTGAGCAGCAAATACATGTGGATGGAGGGGGAAAATTGTATAAATAGTTACAAAAAAAAAAGGAAGGGAAAACCTCACTCAATGCCACTTAATGTCTGTCATAAAATCAGATAAAGCATTCTAATATGTAGGAGTAAAATGTCTGAATTCAAATTCTAAACTGATTTTATTACTTTACATTTCTTCACTGACCTATTTAATATATTAAATCTTGATTAATTCTCCATTCTGCTTTTCCTCAATGAAAACTCTTTTCAACTGTAGACAAAATGAGAAATAGTTGGAAATTAAACATAAAATCATGAAAAGAAACGTAAGTGAAGATCTGTGGTAAAATTTCAGTTTTCAGTTGTCTTCCTTTCTTACCACAATGTGTGCATATGTATATGAGATGAAAATGAATTTAGGAAATATACTGCTTTGTTACAATAGTTAAATATTCTTCTAATTTCTTTGCATTTCAGTGTCTCTTCTTAGCTTCCCTGTCTTGGTGCAATTTCAGCTTGGGCTTTTTTAATTAGTTTTTTTCCCTCTATATCCAGATTTTCAATCTACTTGATAAAATTCATTCCTTTTCAAAAATTTACAAGGAAGGAGTAACTGTTAAAATAGAAGACTGACTATCTCAATTTTTTTAAGCTTCCTATTTGTCTAGATAAAAACAAAACAACACATAAAAATGTGACCAGTTTGTAACTTTGATTTGTAGTGACCTTATTAATTACTGTCAAATCTCCTTTCAGATTTTTATTTTTAAATCAAATCACAAATTAAAGATAGTGTGGATCAGTTTTATCAGCACTTTTAACACCAAGGTTTATTTTCAGACGTTCTGTTAAGACATATGTGTGCTGGGTTTATATCTGGTGGGGTTTTGGTGGTGGAGGAGAGGGCTACTGGCATGGGTACTGTATGAAGCTTTGAGAAGCTCCCCCAGTTCCAATTTGGACCCACCTTTTGTCAAGGCCAAGCCAATCAGTGTCTCTGCAATAATTAATATAAGAGAGGAAAAACCTGTTGAGGTGGTTCTTTTGGAATTCTTTTTGTTTTGGAGAGGAAGAAGACAACCATGTAGAGACCACGGTCAGTGAGAAAGGAGTGGGGGAGGCACATCAGAGAAGCCATTCCCCTTCAGCCTGTGGTGAGATGGCAGGCTGAGCCTTTGCAGCCCTTAGAGATCAATGGTGGGGCAGAATCATGTCTGCAGCCCATGGAGGACCCCATGCCAGAGCAGGGAACTGATCCTGAAGGAGGCCATGACCCTGGAGAAAGCCTGTGATGGAGTGATCCACCTCTGGAAGGATTACAGCCTGCAGGAGGGGCCCACACTGGTGGAAGATGTGGGAGGGACACCATGTCGCCACAGGGGAGGACTCTGGGGAGTTTTCCCCCTGAGGAGGAAGGAACAGCAGAAACAACATGGAATGACTGCAACCCCCATTCTCTGCCCCCTTGTGCTGCTGGAGGGGAGAATGTAGTAGAGCTGGGCCCCAGAAGAGGGGAAGGAAAGGTGTTTTTAAGATCCAGTTGTATTTCTGTCTGATTCAATTAGTGAATTGTTGGTGGTTATTTTTGTTTAAATTAAATAATTTTGTTTCCCCAAGTCAAGTCTGTATTTTGTATAATTGGTGAGCCCTCCCTATCCTTTGTCTTGACCCTCAAGCCTTTTGTTGTATTTTCTTCTCCCCATCCAAGTGCAAAGGCATATGAGTGAGTGAGAGGCTGTGTGGTGTTTACTGCCAGCTGGGTGGACTTAAACCATGACAATATGTTTCTGACTTTTCATTATCTTTATGCTTTTTAGTGTAAAACTGAAATGTTAGGGGCTTTTTTTTTTTTTCTATCATTTTATTTTCACTTGTGTTGTGCTTATGTTAACTAATTCCAAGTGTTCATTCACTATTGAATTATTTTTATTTTTTTTTATGAAACTCGTAGGTGTCAGATTGATCTCTCAAATTTTTTAATTTTAATTAAAAAGAAGAAAAACCAGCCTGTGTGCTGGTAACTTTATTGTATCTACTGTCAAGGATTTTAAGATTTTTTAAGTATAGAATTAGAAAGATTTTAAAACATGAAGAGGTATTTCTGCATTAGAAAACAATTATATCACCAAAAAAGACTTAAACAATGATAGAAAAATTAAAAAGGTTATAAAATTAACACTCTCAGCACAGGAACTATCTTCTATTGATCTTAATGAGCCTGGAGATATCTTAAATGGCCATAGGAGCCAGTTTGAATTGTGTTAAAAGACGTAATATTCTTTGAAGTTATTTTAAGACTACAGGAAAACCTAGTTGATGGAAAGGATGGATTCTTCCCTTTCTTCCCTTTCTTTTTCAATCAAATACTTTTATGTCACCCCATGAATCGAAAGGGTACATGTCAAAGAAAGTAGATGGTTAAATACTAAGGGTAAAAGGATGTAAAACCCATGACACTTATGCATTCCTGAAAATTTCTTTTAAGTACATTCCTGATATTGATTATTTATTATCACTTTCTTAACTAGACCTGCTCAAAAATTTTTATTTATACTTTCTGAAAAACAAACACAAACTAATCTGACTTTTAAAACAAACAAAGAAGAATTTTCATTTCAGGAATTTAGCAAAGTTTCTGAAGTTACTTCATCTGCCTGTATATACTTTTAATAACATATAACAGTACAGTTTCCTAAGAGCCTAGATTTTAAACTTTCTACTCAGCAGTGATTTAGGCAAAAATTAAACAGGTTATGGTGGGTTATTCTGTTGATCATGTTTAGCTTGCTTTTTTATTATTATTATTATTATTATTATTATTATTATTATTATTATTATTATTTCAAAAGCATTAGATATTACTTATCTGCTTCCTTAGGAAGATAAATACATTTGCAAATTATTTCTAAAAGGTTCATTATAATTCCTATTAAATTTAATAGCCAGATTTCCATGTAATTCAATGATAAGAGGTCATGTCTAATAACAATTTTGATAGAAATAAACCCAAGGAACCAAGTTAGCAAAAACTGTTTTACTGTCTTCTAATGTTTCCACTTTTTGAAAAATCTCGAGAAAATTTTATCGTATCCTTCAAAGGCTTATATTGTTTACAGGAGTCAGTACATTCCTGTTTGCCAGATTGAAAGACAGCTTGAACTGTTTTATCTCTAAGATGGAATTCACCTAACCGAAGAATGTGCTTATGCAATATATGGGTTATCAAGGTGACCATAAAGTGTGGTGGTATGGTTGAGAATGTCAACTACGAGGCTGTTACTCCTTCTCTTCATTTAATCATTTAAATTTAATTCATTTAAGTCATTGAAAAATCTACATAACTAAAACCTCTTATGAAATGTTTAAGGCTAAGAACCTGGCAGGAATTTATTCTAAGAAATTTTCCTAAGTTTAAACCAAGCAAAATATATAGCTATGCAGGAAAAAAAAAAAAAAAAAAAAAAAAAAAGAATGATTCTGTGATATATTCTGATAATAACCTCTTCATAAATTAAAATAAGAGAAATCAAGAATTTTTGTTCTCTCTTTAATTACATCATAAGTTCCTTTAATAAGAAACTTATGTCATTGATTAAAAAGGGAACTGAGGTGATGGGGGGGTGTGTGTGTGTGCAGAGGAACAAGTGAAGGGGAATAGAAGATGAGACAGGAGAATGTCAATAATTAGTTAGCAGAGACCTCTGAATGTATATCAAGAAGCCTGAGACCTGAGCTTAATTTTCTCCACTGAGGAAGAATCTTAAAGCATAGGCTTTACTCAATGTCATTCTGAAGGACGGCAACTCATAGCCACCCTAGAAATTAAGTTTCAAAATATGATCAAACTGTATTTTCCTTGTCACCTCAAATTCATTTAAATGACTGTTCAGTTTTCAGGTCATATTGCTATTTACATAATTGACTGAAGCTAATGTAGACTAGTCAGAAATATTTTGATACACTGCATTTTTTTCCTTTATGACTCATGCTTCCTGCCTTGATATTTATCATGGATTCAGCTACACACTCTAACTGTTGAGTTTGTGCCTACTTTACTGATTAAACTGAATATTTTAGTAACAGAATTTACATATACACTGATTGCCCTGTGCACTTGTATTTTTTTATGAGGTGGGAAAAAAAGTAACGAGTGTTACTTTCATGGCCATGTCTGTCTGTCTTCTTGATGTACATTTGCCAGGACCCAGATGCAGTGTATTTAATTCCAAAATTTAGATCCTTTCAGAAAATGCAGAAATTAATAGTTCTCTTAAAAGTAAACAGGTAAATTCCCTACTATGATGAAAAAAGAGTGGTTTGTGAAAACCTGTCTAATATCTACTGATAAACAGACTCAAGATCTGTGCTGGCAGGGATAGTATTCTCTACAATTTGGGACAACTAAGGACAATATTGTGGATATGATAGGAATGTGGTTTTGGCTGTTACGTAAAGCAGGCATCACATTCCTCTGCTATGAATCTATACTTTGATGTTCATTACTGATTACTCAGTGAAGACTGTGAAAGCAGGTCACTGTTTGGAAAGTTATTTCTGTTTTCATTTTTACCCTCTATGTTCTCCAGTGTGTCTGTGAATATGTACAGGTATTAAATCTTATTCATGCCTCCATAGAAAAGTGAATTATTGAGCATAAATACTCAAGTCAAACAACTTTCTTGTTTGACTGTATTTATACCTATAGGATCATGCAAATGTGTCAGAAAAAAGAGTCGTAAATCCTTATCTGGATATACAGTATGCTGAAGTTGATTATTTTCTTAGCAGGTATCAAGAAGTAAGCTTTAAAGTTTTTACCTTTTGTATGAATGTGAATAATTAGAAGACAATGCACTAGAATCAATATACTAAAAAATCATGCAAACTGTGCATGTGTCAGGACCACAGTATTAATCTGATTCAGGAAGTTATGAACTAGGAAGGCCTGTAAGTAAGCTATTATTATCAGTGATGTATTTAAAGCCTCAGTAGCTACCCTTTGTTGGAATATCAAAATGCACAGTTCAATCAGCACATTATGAAAAAGTTAAAATGCTAGTCTATGCAGTTGAATTGGGAAAAAAACCCCCTTTTTTAATTAAAAGCACCTGTCTGTGCTAGAAATTCATTATCAAGGTGAAACCAGTAAACAAAGTGAGAAGTGTGAAGTGGATTGAAATCTAGCTGAGTGGTTGGGACCAGAGTGTAATCAGTGGCAAGAAATATATTTGGAGGCCAGTGACTGGTGGTGAACCCCAGGGGTTAATACTGAGTCTAGTCCTGTTTAATCTGATCATTAATGATCTGGATGATGGAGTAGAGTGTACCCTCAGAAAGACTGCAGACCAAACTGAGAGGAGTTGCTGACAGGCCAGAGGGTTATCCTGTCATCCACAGTGACCTGGACATAATGGAGAAATAGGGTGACAGGAATCTCATGAAGTTCAACAAGCAAAGTGCAAAGTCCTGCACTTGTGAGTGAGAACTCCATGAACCAATATATGCTGAAGGCCATCCATCTGGAAAGAACCGTGGAAGAAAAGGACCTGAAATGCCCAGGGATCAAGTAGAGCATGAACCATCAGTGCGCCCCTGTTGCAAAGCAGGGTAGTAGCATCCTCGACTGCATTAGGCAACATATTGCCAGAAGGTTGAGGGAAGTTCCTCTATATTTAGTGGTATTTCTAAAAAGAAGGTGGAGCCAGGTTCTTTCAGTGGTGCTCCGTGTCAGCACAAGAGGCAATGGGAACAAACTGAAGACAGGATCTTCCCTTCGAGCACGATTTTTTCACTGTGGGAGTGACTCAGCATTGGAATAGGCTTGCCAGGGAGATTGTGGAGTCTCTCTCCTTGGACACACAAAAAAACCCCCAAACATCTAGACACTACCCTGGATGACTGGCTCTTAGTGGCTCTGTTTGAGCAGGGAAAGCTGGACAAGGTGAACTGTAGAGGTTCTTTTCCAACCTCAACCATTCTGTGATTCTGTGAAAAGCATTCACTACTCAAATATAAATAAAATTGTGTTCTTCTATCTATCATATACTTCATAAATGGCTAAACAGACAGCAAGGTAGATTAACAGAAAAATCATGTGTACCTTGGTTAGATGTATTAACTCATTATTTGCTAATTGTCCAGTTTCACCATAATTAGGTGAAAAGTACTTGCAAAATTACATTACTATTGAAATTTAATTTCTAAAGAAATAAGAAAAATCTTTATTACAAAGGGGAGGGATTAAACAGTAAAGGAAAAACTGGAATCTAGCTTCAGTATCCTTGCCAATCTATTACAACTGTAGTGTTTTTATGGGTTTTAAAGCTTTACAAATGTTATGCTACAGGATGGTCCTCAAAACGCTAAAGGAAATCACTTGTACTGAAGTAATCCCTACTGTGTTTGATCATACAGTCTAGTTTCTGATTTGTACAATGCTACATCCCGAATCTAGTCACCTTATCTTTTAATGTTAAAGGTCCTGATTGAGAGATATACTTAAGTTTTCTGTCACCAGGAACAAACACAGGAGGAAAAGGTAGTTTAGGGAAGACAGTGAAGTTGGACAGAGAAAGTAGTTTTTGGGGGTGTTCCCTGGCATTCTCAAAGATCTCATAATGTCCTATTTTCCACATAAAGTAGCAGATACTCAATTTACAGGGCTTTCAGTTGTTATTTGAGCATGCTGTGCACATCATGCCAGCACAAATTAGTGAGATGTAGGTAGTGTAGGTAGTTTGCTGAGTATTAAGAGCCTCTGCATGATTTTCATTGAGGTAAGTAGGTCTCATTGTTCTATAACTATCTCTTTTTTTTTTTTTTTTTTTTTTTTTTTTTTTTTTTTTTTTTTTTTGCCTGTGATGCACGCAGGGTAGTAGCTAGAAAACTGTGGGGTTTTTTTGCAAAGAGCTCTCTGGAAGCAGAGACACTGTTTTACACTTTGACAAATGTGCTAAAACACACTTATCTCTCTCCCTTTTTTGGGGCATGGTGGGTGTCTATATTTAGCCCATATCCAGGGCTAAACTGTAGTGGCTACTCTATCATCCAATAATCCCTCCCCAGCTAAGAAGCAGGAGTGGGAAAAGGAGAGGACACCCATAGGCTGAAATGAAAACAGATTTAATGAAACAGAAAAACTAACACCAATGCCTGTATGAAGTATACAAAGTTATACTCAGCCCAGTGAATGTACAGTGGTCACCATAAATGGGAAGGCAGTCCTTGGAAGAAGGATGTTAATTGAGCACCTCTAGGGATGGGGAGAAGCAGGAGGAAAAGAAGAGGAGAAGGATCAAAAGGAGCCAGAGCCCAGGCAGGAAGCCACACCCCTGTCCTCAGCAAACTTTGGCCTTTATAGTGAGTGTGATGTTTATGGTATGGGGCAAGCCTGTGAGCCAACTTGGGTCAGATGCCCTGGCTGACTCCAAACTGCTGATGGACTGCAGTCTATGGCTGGCCTCTGATTCTATCCCAGTAAAACCAGCACAGGAAGGCTTTAGGTTTTTGCATGCGTATTGAGAGGGGGAATCTTGTTGGGTTTTTTCCCCGCGGTGAAAAGGAATAGAATTTACTTACATTATTGCGTAGTACAGTATTAATTCTATCACAAATAATTCCTTCACATAGGAGAGAAATGGCAGGCGAACACTATGTCTTAAAGCCACCATAGGGAGTCTCTCTGAGGTGATAAAAGCAGCAGGAAATATCCTCTCTAATTTAGTGTTTGACAGGCTAGTGTCTCAGTCAAGCAGTCTGAAGGCATTAAATGCCTGTTTGGAATACGCACGATGACGTAAAGGTTTTATTTACCAATGAGCTGAAAGCTACTTCTGGGAAACCTAAAAGTTATCAAAAAAAAAAAACCCAAGCAAGAGTGAGACAATAGTCACTAGTCTAATTCAACAATTTTAGAAAATAACATGGTAACAATCAAGAAGATTCATTTTGATAATATAACAATAATGCACTATTTTTTGCGTGCCAACAGACTAAATGCCATGACCTAAGACTCTTTCTGTGTAATCTGTAGAATATGAAAAGTCTCCAGTTCTGACATGAAATTATGTGGAAGCATCCTTTTTGATATCCTGTAGGCAGTTTTGCCAAATGAGAAATCAAGTGGAATTTTTACTGTGCTTCTTTTAATTTATGGAAAGGTCAGGTTTGTCTCACAACACAAAAGTAAATGGTTGGGCCAGGTTTGTCTGTGGAATGAGTTCTGGACTGTGCAGCGGATGTGCAACATCAAGAAAAGTATTTAAGCACGGGATCAAGGGGAGCTCAGGTTTCAGCCATTACACATCTCAGTTTCAAGCTTCTGGACTGTTTGTCACCCACAAAATATTTTTATGACTGATCCGTGGAAAATATGCTCTGTAACTTATTATAAATAAGAACTACTTTGGTGATGTAATGACAGAAGGGCTTGCTTCTGTTCCTACTTCATCCTTATGGTGGAGAATCAGACTTTTCATTTATAATTTTTAACTCTAGCTTTTCTATGCTTCACTATGATTTTCTAAGTTTTTATTGTACATGAAAGTCCTTTGGTGTTGCCTAATCTGCCCAAGAGAGACTACTAATAGGCATTTGGGCTGCTGTACTTCACTGCCTATAAACCCAAATCACTCTCTGTAAGTTAATAGCTTAAATATTTTTCCTTAAATACTTCTGTCTCATCTACCACCAAACACCTCCTCACTGGTTAAAATGTGAAGACCAGAAAATTCATTAGTCATTTCTAAAATGGGTTGCAAAATACAAACTTCAATTTATGACATTCTGTCAGTTACCAGAGGGTTTATATTTTATTTTTCTGCCTGTTTATCCATGCAAATTTTGGATATTCCTTTGCTCTATGCTGAGTGAATCTTCCTTTTCCGTTCACACTGCCAGCTTCTCTGTTGACCATTCTTTGTTTTATGTGTCCAACAAACCTTTGCTCCTCTAACATTAGGCAAAACTGTGGAAATTTTTACCAGTTTCTAAGGGAAAATTTAAATTGATTATGCATATATATTTATATATATATGGAGAGATATATATACAAAAGATAAAAGACTGTCATTTTTACAATGAAAAAGCCTTTACATTTTCATTTTTTAAACTAGCAATCGGCTTCTATGGCTAAAGGCTACCTTTTCCTTTCACACTGGCTAGTGAGGATCCTTGGAACATAAATATATGCAATAAGCCAATAATTGTGCCTGTCTTTCTGCTGCTGTAGAGGGTATCTCAGTTCTGGCAAACAGAGGGGTAATGGGAATTAGAAGGAGTAAAAAAAACCAGCAATAAAAATATAAATCATAAGAGGAAGGAAATCCATTTGGTCCTTGGCAGCAAAGACACCGCTCAGCTAATCCATGCTGAGTGCAATCCAATACTCTTTTATATAATCCTGTTCTCGTGGAAGAAAATTAAAGTTTAATGCAATAACGGCTGACACAAATCACTTTTGTTGCCCAGAAGCAGATTAAAGAATAGTTAAAATCACACAAATCTAATTTCTTTTCTGTTGTTTTTGTTTTATTTTATCCAGTGACATCTTTATTCTTTAATCCACAGTATGTTTTTGATTATTAAGCATATATTCCCAATGTAAGAGAGATTTTATGATAAAGAGAAGAGGAAAGAAAAGAATGACAGCCAAGAAATGATTAGTTCTTAAATGATACATGTTAAAGCTCTTTCAAAAATCTATAAATTTTTCATAAGTTCATATGGGTCCTTGCCTTTAATCAATCTGTGTCAAGGGGACTTTAAAATAAGCATAAAGGCAGTAGAATGCTATCAGTCATAAATGGATCTGTACAAGACATTCCCATTAGCTATCACTCTTGTGTAGATAAGCATTTATTGTTCTTCAACACATTGAGATCTGCCAACAATGGAACAAACTGAGAATTTCCGCAAGACAGACAACAATGAAAAAGAGAAAGCAGTGATCCTGATCTTCCATTTTATTACTCCATCAGCCTTAACCTGCTCTTAGTCAGCAAATTGGGATTAAAAAAACCCCCAAAAAATAAGATGGAAGCTGATCCTGGGCATATCATGTTCCATACAATAAGTTCCTTCATGACCGAAAAAGTTACAATTTATCTGAAATTTTGATCAGACTTATAACTGTGTTGAATAGGATCAGGTTTTTAATTTTCTTTACCTTTGTCTCCAGCTCCAAAATACCCTGTCTTACAAATTCATATGACAAATTTCCCTGCCCCCACTTTATGTTGGTGATAGAACATAACTTCAGATGTATGCGGAGAGAATGCTCGAATCAGCGTACAGTTTTAATTTTTCCCAATAAAGTTATCAACAAATAACCCAAAGGACTTCCGAAGTTTGTGAAATATAATATGGAAGTGGAAAAGTTGCATAATTTCTCTAGTATATCTCTTCATATGAGTTTTTTCAGCAATATATTTGCAAGTTTATGAACCATGCTTATGGAGCAAGGAAGGTCTACCCCCAGGTTGAAAAGAACTGGGGTTAAAAGCATAGGTTAAAACCACAAAAAGATCTCTGTCATTACATTATACTCACCTCTTTCAGACACTAGGTAAGTAGAAGCCAACATGTTGTGGGAATTCAAGGCCTCTTTACAGTTAGATTTAAGGGATTCTCCAGACAAGTTCCTGAACAAGTTATTTGCACCATTTTGTCAGAAACAAAAGAAAGAAAATAAATCACAAAAACCTACAAAAACTTAGTGCCCTAGGAGGAATTTGTGGGAAGAAAATAAATTTAGTGGAGTTTTGTTGTGCATTAGTGACACCCAGCTAGCTCCTTGACAGAACTTATTTCATATCATTTCAACATCTGTTCTTACCTACAGTAAGAGATTAGCCCATGATCAATTGCACCAGCAAGGCCAAAGTAAAATGGCAACTTAGGAACTACTTCCTTCCTGAATTTCAACATGAGTGCATATTTGAAACTGATGATTTCTCTTATTGCTTTATTAGTACTTGGGTTTTTTTCACTTCTTTTCTAAGAAGGCATCACTTACAATTGGGCACTAAAAGCACCGATTCTCAATATTGGCACATGAAAGCAAATCTATAGAGAACGTAAGGCAAGATTTGTACACAGTTGTGAGGAAATGGTCTTAATAATCAGGTTTCAGTTAGAGACGGTGTATTTAAAAAGACCAGAATACTTGCAATAAAGAAAAGGTTAGAGTCTCAGTTTTCCTCTTTACCTCTTCTGTGTTTACACGAAGAACATCACAACAACATATTTTATTACCCTGCTATATTGTGATCTACTCTAATTATATGGGATCAGTCAGCAGTGGCTTTACCAGACCACGTGTATGGGCTTCCTGTGCAAGCTGGAAAATGTATTAAATACAGTGCAGAAGTGGGGGATGTGTTTGAGGGGTGTGAGTGTGTGTGTATTTTCTAATCCCTCCGCAGCCGGTGATGTTTAAACTGTAGGTGTCATCACCATGAATGCAGTAGTTGAATATAACAGGTGGGGTAATAAACCATGACATTTCTAGCAGATTTAATTGTACTGGTTTTGCTGGGTTATCTTTCAGTACAAACATGGTTTCACTTGATATCAGCAACAAGACCACAGACCTCGTTTTGACTCCACATTAACTAGGGTGTAAAGTTCCCACCTCCAATACACTTTACGACCTTTCAGGTGGCAAAACCTCTGACCTGTACCATTCTCATCTTTACTGGTTCAGCTGCTGGGTGGTGACAACCTGCTAGACTCTGTGTCTGGTCAAATGGTGATTTACTGCATAATAGAATTAAAGTATTAGCATGGTATTCCTGTCCACCCAACCTTAAAGGACTTTCTGGTGGTTGTAGGAGAGACTCTCTGGAGGGAATTGCAACACAGAGGGATTTGTTGTGAGCCTATTGCCGCCTAGTGCCAAGACAGTTAATAAATTTAAGTGAAACATGACATCTGTTGTCCATTTTTTTTTTTATTACAGCTCTTTCTTATGACAATTCAGTAGACACATTCCCAAATAAAAAACTAGCCTGCTATTCTGAAATGAAGACACAACCTTCATTCTACTTATGATTTTTCCTGATTTTAAAGTGTAAATATTATAGTTGGAAAAACAGATCTAATTAAAAGACAAATTATATATTTAAAGCTTAAAATTAGAATCTCATTTACATCACAATTGCTCTATTGATGTCAATTAATCTATTTTGCATCCATACTAAATTAATAAAAGAGATCCAAATGTGCCTGATTTTTTTTTTTCCAAATTAACAATAATAATAATAAATCTTCATCCTACAAGATAGAAAGTTTATAAAAGCTCATTCTGTTAAATAATCAGGTACTGAGGGTTAGCTTCTTTGAAAACAACCTTCTTTCATTCAAAGATATGATCATTAATATGCTTTAATATAGGATGACTATCAAAATTAGTATTATTAGTATTTGCACATAAGGCAGTAAAAGCCTGGGACATGCTTATAAGTGATGTGAGAGGTTTCAGGTGTGAGACCCAAAAGGTATCTGCTACTCCAGACATTATGTTCCTGCTGACAAATTTAAAATGGATTTCCATGTTGCCATTTGAGACTTCTGCAGGACAATGAAAAGCTGAAAAGGTAAGGATATCACAAATATAGTGCATGTTTTACAAATCTCAGTAATAACTAATACAGTAACAACATTCATTGATTTCAATTCATGCATTTTTTGAATAAGAGAGCACAAGCTGGTAGAATATCACTAAGAATATCTGGCTAGAGTACTGGATCCTAGTCTTAGTTCCAACTAACCTTCTTCTTATATATATTCAATGATAGAGTCATAGAATCATTAAGGTTGGAAAGGACCTCTAAGATCATCAAGTCCTCCCATCAACCCAACACTACCATGACCACTAAACCATGTCCTGAAGTGCCATGTCTACATGTTTTTTAAATACCTCCAGGGATGGTGACTCCACCACTTCCCTGGGCAGACTGTTCCAATGCATAATCACTCTTTCAGTAAAGAATGTTTTTGTAATAACCAATCTAAACCCCTGGTGCAACCGAAGCTCATTTCCTCTCATCCTAGTTACTTGGGAGAACAACACTCATCTCTCTACAACCTCCTTTCAGGTAGCTGTAGAGAGTGACAAGGTCTCCACTCAGCCTCCTCCAGACTAAATATTCTGTTTCCTCAGCTTCTCCTCATAAGACATGTTCTCCAATCCCCTCACCAGCTTTGTTACCCTTCTCTGGACCCACTCCAGCACCTCAATATCTTTCTTATATTACAGTGCCCAACACTGAACACAGTACTCAAGGTGCAGCTCCACTAGTGCTAGTACAGGAGCATGATCACTTCCCTTCTCCTGCTGGCCACACTATTTCTGATGTAGGCCACGATGCTGTTGGCCTTCTTGGCCATCTGGACACACTGCTGGCTCACATTCAGGTGGGTGTCAAACCAGCACACCCAGGTCCTTTTCCAACAGGCAGCTTTCCAGCCACTCTTCCCCAAGACTGTAGTGTTGACTGAGATTCTTGTGGTCCAAGTGCAGGATGCAGCACTTGGCCTTGTTAAACATAACATTGGCCTCGGCCCATTGATCCAACCTGTCCAGATCCCTCTTCAGAGGCTTCCTACTCTTGAGCAGGTCGACACTCCCACTCACTTTGGTGTCATCTGCAAACTTACTGAGGGTGCATTTTATCCCCTCGTCCAGATCATTGGTAAAGATATTAAACAAGACTGGCCTCAAAACTGAGCCCTGGGGGACATGGCTTGTAACCAGTCATCAGCTGGATTTAACTTCATTCACCACATCTTTCTGGGCTTGGCCATCCAGCCAGTTTTTAACCCAGAGGACAATACACCTGTCTAAACCATGAGCCACCATCTTCTCTAGCAGAATGCTTTGGAAGACAGTGTCAGAGACCTTATTAAAGTCCAGGTAGACAACATCCACAGTCCCTCCCTAATCCACTAGTTGGGTCACATGGTAATAGAGGGAGAGCAGGTTGGTCAAAGAAGACTTGTCCTTCCTGAACCCAGGCTGGATGGGCCTGATCCCCTCATTGTGCTACATGTGCCATGTGAGTGCACTCGAGATAAACTGTTCCATAATCTTCCCTACTACTGAGGTCAGGCTGACAGGCCTATAGTTCCCTGGATCCTCCTTCCAGCCCTTCTTATAGATGGATATGACATTGGCAAGTCTCCAGTTGTCTGGGACCTCCCCTGTTAACCAGGACTGCTGGTAAATGATGGACAGTGGCTTGGCAAGCTCTTCCACCAGCTCCCTCACACTCTTGGGTGGATCCCTGTTCCTCTGCTCTCCTCCTACATCTGCAGCCCTGAGCAGCTCATCCAACACCAGGTCAGAGAAGTCCCAGTTTCAGTGCTCCCTTGACAGGGAGTGTACAGTCACCCACTCATGAATGTGATGAGCCCACCAGAACATAGTTTATGGAGTAGTGACCTCCTCTTTCCTTGGAATTTTAAGGGAGCTGTCTCTTACACCCACATATGCACCACCAATACCAGCAGAAACCCTGTATGACACAGCTAAATTTTAAGATTTAATACCAGTGACAGCTTAAAATGCCACCCATGCTCTCATAAAACCTTACAGTACTCAGAAATAAAAGGTCTATACCGCCCCTTCAATCTCAGACATACAGCGGAGCATGGCCTGTCACTAAAGACCATGGGAATGTGGCAGCACCTGCTGGTAAGGTCTACTCAAGCATGGTATAAAATCGGCTGTTTCTCACAGGCAGTTTTGCTGGCTAATCCCATGCCAAAAATGTATTTTAACTAAGAAGTATAATATTAACTGGTAAGGGACATGGGGGAGAATGCAGAGAAAGAACATTGTTTTCTGTATGTTGTACTACCTGATTTCTACTCTAGTTGCAGTGTGTCCTTGTGTTACAGCACAAACATCTATTATAGACTCATCAAATTCTGTTCAGTCATTTCTTGGGGTTATCCTGAAATCTGTATTGTTTTTAATAGTTCAGCCTCTGCAGAGTAGAATGAAGTTTATACAGTTGTGTTATAAATCTAAAACAATAACTATTGCAGGCATTTTTATTTTTCAATTAAGACACCACACAGTACTTTTCTCTTGGCAATTTTAACCATGCTATGAGAACTAGCTTAGGTATATTGTTACAATTGGGCAATAATGATACCTCCTTATAGCGAAGACACAAAAATACAGAAAAAAATGTTCTTTGAGTGTTTTTTTTCTTTTAATGATAGAGACATCGTCTACTGTAATATAATGAATGAACTCCATCAGTTCCACTAGGTGAACAAGAGAGGCATATTTAAGGTAAAGGTTAGCTGCTATTGCCTTTTCTTCAAATCTTAGTTTTTAAAAAAATCCAGTAGGTTTTCTGATGAAAAACAGTCTGTTTCTCTGAAAACTTGTGTGTTTACTTACAATACAGATATACAGATGTACAACACACACAAATCTCCATCAGTCACCTCATATTGCTTAACCACAGCCATAAAATAAAGAAACAGTTTCCGAAAGCTTGAACATTAATAGAATCAATCTTTGTCTGCTTAACTATAGTTACACTAACAAGTTCTCAAATGGCTGAAACAAATACGAGCAACACTACACACTTCGCTGGTGTAATCTATTCCACTTGTAGATTTCTTCTCCAATGGGCCAAAAAACCCAACACTTATAACTGATACTGCTGATATAACTGCACCTTCTAGACTTTTGTTGGTACAGCAGATCTAGTCATAAACTGCATGCTATTGCACCCCTGATCAACATAGCTATATTGACTGAGTTTATGGTATAGACACAGTCCTTCATTTGTGGTTCAAACTGGCAGCTCTTTGCTCTGCTGAGACTATCAACTTGAATCCCAAACAAGATGAAACTGACTAACCCATTTCCAGCAGAAAATAAAAAATAAACCAAAAGAAAACTCTCAGATTATTAATCAAATCTTCCATCAAAATGTAGATGGTATAATCAGACTGGTATTGGATACCTGAACTCTACTTTTAAAATTTAATATTTGTTAATTTTATTTTCTGTGTGTTTATCTTGATTCAATGTTGATAAACAGACTCTTGTGCTGTAAAACGGTGAAAATTTTTAAAAAGAGATTTTTTAAAATGTAAATTACTTTAATAGGTAGTTCAGAGAGAACAGCTCATAATATACTGAGTTATGAATACCTGGCCAGATTCAAACAGGTTATTAACCAAATAGGTTACCAAGGAAGAAAGGACGGAAAAAAAAAAAACAAACCCAAGCCTCAAACAAAAAGTGTTCTGCAATCAAAAAATTAGATGCTACATGGCCTGTCAGGTATAGGGGTGCTATGAGACATTTTAAACAAAGACCTTGATTTCATGTCCCATATAAATGCCTGAGGAATTTTTTATTGGGATCAAAGTTGTTGTAATAATGAACATTCTTGCCCACTGGTTTCTGTGTGCACAATACACATTGCTTTGTACAGCTCTTTTAAAGTGAGATTGATAGGTCAGGACATTTCTGCCTTGTTATTATATAAATGGGCCACAAGGCCATTTCAAACAATGTCTTATTGAAAGTCTGCATAGCAGGGCAGTCTTTAGCACAGTTCAGTTTCGTGAACCTCAGTTCACAGAAGGGAGAAGAAGACAATAGACATTATAAGTCCATATAATTTAAGAAAAAAATGTCATTAACCCAACTTGTAGATAGGATTTAACCAGGAAATAATTAAACATAAGGACAATATTTTTAACAGCACATTGTGCAGAAAGCAAGTAAACAATATTTTAGTGTGCTCAGATTACTTAAAATGCATTATTATCCAGTATCATGTGCACTGCTCTGCCTTTTAACTGCAAAAATTCAGGAAATGGCTTTTCTACTCCATGGACACAAATACAAGCATATTATTTTGGTCAAATGTATTCAGACTGCATCTGTGGAAAGACACAGACTTTATTAGGTACTGAACAATCTTTCTATTGGCAGAATTTCAGCCAAGAACCTCATTCATAACCTGACGTGATAAGGCAAAGGAACAGTAAAATTATGGACAACAGCTAAGATATTTTTGCAAAAGACTAGTTAAACCCTATGGTAACCAAATGAACATGTAACAACAAAAAGGTACAATAATAATAGGCTAATGATTCATTACAGCAAACTCTGCTGTATTCCTAAGAATACATCACATGTGTTGAATTTCAATTTGCAATACTAATCTGAACTATAGTAAAAATCCGTGTTCACTTCTGTCCATAAAGTGTTACACAAAACCACGCTATTCCAATGAGCTACATAAATATCACTAATCCCTAATTTATAAACAGAGGTATGTAACTAGAAAAGTTAAGAAACCTCATGAAGCTCACAGAAAATCTGCTGCCAGAGTTAGTGTAAGAATATTACCACTTGGAATGAGTTTAACTATGTGGCTGCTGGAGTCAGTGGAAAACATAATTTTTAAATCCCACCCCAGAGTTCATGGATCACAAGATCTTGGACCCAGCCTTCTGTACAAAAGTGAAATAAATAT